>CAJUYI010002028.1:0-38218 GCA_910591695.1 Galerucella pusilla
AAAGCACCAAACATATTTAAATTTTCATGTTAACTGCCACAATACCCTAAAACTGTTCATCTCAATACTATAAGCGTTAAAGTTATTGTAAAAAACGGAAATTAAAATTTCATGATTAACACCCTGTATCTCTCTGAATATTAACATTTTATTAATGCTAGTTGATTTAAATTGTAATATTTTGAAGTGAAAATTGTATTGTAAGTACTTCAATGTACAATTACTTAAGGACCACCATGTATAAAAAAAGCAATAAAACCTGGTTACCTTTTCATGAAAACATCTTGAAAACTACTAATTTTCTGATATGTGAAGACTTTGCGTTTTCCACGTGAAAACCATTGAGGAATACAAAATAAAATAAAAATAGCTTCAAATGCCAGTGGCGTGAAAGATGGGAGGGAAGGTAACATATTCTTCCAAATGTAGGTACACCACTGGATCAAGAAGTAAAAAATGTTTTTTATCAAAATATGCCCTTTTACATTTAAAAAAAGGTAGAACGTGTCGCGGGACACACGGTAGGAACTTTAGTTCCTTTTAAGCAAAAATCATGTAATACATCTGACGTTATAGATAAACAATTTGCATATTCTTTGGTGGTCAAGTAGTAAGCATACCAGACTCAGTTATATTCGAGGTTATATTACAGTTTATAGAAATTTTTATTTTCTAGATTTTTTCTTAAGTGGGTCGTAGAAAAAATATGCTGCTCGACTCGTGTGGATTGGCCATGTCGCACTTGAACGATGGAGCACTCCGCCTACGGCGTCGTGCTCAAACTTCGTCCTCGTGCGATATGGTCATCATATCCACACTAGTTGCACAAACTAAAATTTCTATAAAAATATGCCCGGCCCGGGTTCGAATCCCGGCCGGAGCATATGAATCGCTGCTTCGTAAACGACAGAGAGACTAAGGAGGCACAAGCACGCAAGCAAGGCACATAACGAAGGAACGTAACATAACGCAGCGTAACGTAACGCGCAACGGTCAGATCTTTTGCGTCGCGACCCCTGGTCGCTCAAACATAACCTGACGTAAAGAACTAAAGTTCCAATAAAATAGTCCGTATAAATTGATAACAAATACTAAAAATAGAATAGAATGGGCAATTGAGGAGCTACCGATGGACATGTCCTTATAATAGATCTCGGTGGTTTAGTGGTAAACATGTCAGACTCTTACGCGGTAGACCTAGGTTCGATTCCACATGAAACAACTTTTTTTTTATTAATGATTTTATTTTTAAATAATTATTGCTTGATATTGATAACAACAACAACAGGTAGACGCTTGAAATATTTCGTATTGTGCATATTTATTGTAGATAAAGGTACGATACCCACCCTTCGTGCGGGAGTCCGACTGGCAACATCTACTTATAACAGCTTCGCATATTTAAAAAGGGAAACCATAACATTGTACAAATTGTACATTTATAAGAACTGTACGTTTATCAAAAAAAAATTAGTGAAGACATAAAATTGAATTGGTACGATTATAAATAAAATTGTTGAACATTTTAAATTTCAAGTTATATTTATTTTACAGTATATTCAAATGTTTATTTTCTAGATTTTTTCTTGAAGGGATCGTAGAAAAAATATAATGTTCGAATCTTGTGGATTGTCCATATCCACACTAGTTGCACAAACTACTATTCTGCACAGTTTACAAAATGGAAATGTAGGCCATCAGTTAACTAAACGGATATAATTTCATATACATCCTAGAACGTATATGAAATCCACCAATCAGCATTCGAGTTGAGTATCCGTCATTCATCTTTTTTCAATTTAAAAGAAACGTCAAAATAACTTGTCAAAGTTTCTCATAGAAGCGCACTGGATCAAGAATATTCATTTACAAAGATAAACTTGAAAGAAATAATCCGTACAAATTACCAACAAATAATACTTAAAACAGAATAAAATGGGTATTTGAGGAGACCTCAGATTTTATAAAATTATGTAATAGGTACATCTGACGTTATAGATAAACAATTTTCATATCTCTCAGTGGTTGAGTAGTAAGCAATCCAGACTCTCACGCCGTAGACCCGGGTTCGATTCCCGTGAAAAAGTTGTTTTTTTTTAAATTTTATTTCAAAAAATAATTATTCTGCTTGATAATAATAACAACAACAGGTAGACGTTTGAAATATTTAGCAGAATATTCATTATTATAGATAATGGTACGGAACCTTTCATGAGGGAGTCCGACTGGCAACATCTACTTAGAACAGCATCGTATATTTAAAAAATAAAACCGTAGCCCTATACAAATTTCAAGAACTGTACGTTTACCACAAAATTAGTGGAAACATAAAATTGAATTGTAAAATTTTTAATTTGAAGTTAGGTATATTACAGTTTATAGAAATTTTTATTTTCTAGATTTTTTCTTAAGTGGATCGTAGAAAAAATATGCTGCTCGACTCGTGTGGATTGTCTGTATCGCACTTGAACGATTGAGCACTCCGCCTACGGCGTCATGCTCAAACTTCGTCCTCGTGCGACATGGCCATCATATCCACACTAGTTGCACAAACTACAATTTCTTTCAAAATATGCCCTTTTACATTTAAAAACAACCTGCCAAATGACAAATCAATTTATCCATCCATTTTAAAGTTATCGAATTAAAACATTCAAGCTTTCAAAATTTCAACACCCTGTATTTCGAAAAGTAAATGTGCTAGACCCCTTAATCGCGCAAAACAAATTATGGAAATAATAGTAAAAATTTATCCGAACAAATTCAAGTAGATCACTAGCACTGCGAATACCAGCTTTGCATAGAATTTCAATACAGCATCGGTGGTTCAGTGGTTAGAATGCTTGCATTGTACGCGGGCGGCCCGGGTTCAAATCCGGGTAGGAGCATATTTATTATTATGAATCGCTGCTTCGTAAACGAGAGAGAGAGACTAAGGAGGCACAAGCACGCAAGGCACATAACGAAGAAATGTAACATAACGTTTCGTAACGTAACGCGTAACGGTCAGATCTTTTGCGTCGCGACCCCTGGTCGCTCAAACATAACCTGGCATAAAGAACTAAAGTTCCAAAAATTCTGCCACATATCAAATCCATTTATTCATCCATTTTAAAGTTATCAAATTAAAATTTATTTTTCATAACCCGTACCTATTTCGAAAAGTGTATGGGTTGGACCCCTCAATCCTTATATCATTTTGTTCATTATAGGTATCTACATGTAACCGTTGTGTCATTTGAAAACACCCTGTATATGGTTTTGGGGTAATCCTCAAATACCTACACCTAGGTAAATCCATTTCGTCGTCAAATAAATCCAATTTTTCAACTCCTTTACTATAAGTTGTTAATGACAATTTGGATTAAACAGGAATTAAATTATCTAAATCCTGGTGCAATACAAATATTTCTCATCTCATCCCATCTCCCAAAACTCACCGTCAGGTGTCGCCACATCATCGCTTTTCGTATGCAGCATGTGCATGTGTCAAAACGAGAACAAGAACAAAACATAACCTAGTTCTTTTAAATATATAAATATATTTTTGGAATGTTTCTTTGAGGACAAATTATTTGAATTGGAATTTAAAGAAATTATTTAAACCTCAACAATATTATCCATCCATGATAAAGGTAAATGTGTAACTGATTTTATTCCATTACTAAAGTTGATGCCTTTCTCCTAAATAAGAAAGTAGATAATTGGTTAATAATTTTGTTTATTTTCAGATTTTTTAATCTTTTCAGTAACATGACTACTTTTAATTTCAAGTGGAACAATGATAGCAAAGCCCCTAAAAATGTATTAGTAGCTAAAAAGAGAAAAAAACAAAATAAGGAGGAAGCTGTTTTCGAAAAATTACCAGAATCCTCAGAGACGATAAAAAAGAACAATGTAGATATTGAAAACAAAAATAAAAAACCAGATACTATGTTATATACTCGTAGTAACAAAACAATAAAAGTCAATAATCTAAATAAACCTTTTAAGAAAAAGTTTCAGAATGAGGTTAGGAATGGGAATGTTGAGAAATTACCAGAATCTACTAATGAAACTGATAACTTTGATAGAACAGACAATTCTAAAACATTTATAAAACGTAAATCGAAAAAAGACAAACTAGCTGCCAAAAAAGCAGCAGCAGAAGGCAACACTGTTACTTCTACCGATTCTTCAAAAAAGCCTCAACAGTATTCTTTATTTAACGTTGGACATAAAGATGTCTATGTAAAAGGAAATACTAAAGGTAAATCGGTTGTAGAAAAAGTATTTAGTACTAGCAAATCATTTGGTGATTTAGAAATTCATAAATATATAATTTCAAACTTGGAAAAACATAATTTCACCACAATAACAAATGTCCAAGAAAAAGCCATACCTGCCATTCTTAAAGGAAATAATGTATTGGTAAGTAACATAATAAATCATAAGTATATTGGATTTTAAATATTTCAGAAGTTGGGTTAAATTTATCTATGATAGGATATCAGCTAGATTTGTTGTATCACTGAATCTATTGAGATCTTATGGATATTTTTAGGTTAGATCTCAAACTGGTTCTGGTAAAACGTTGGCATATGCAGTTCCAATATTAGAATCTGTTCAAAATATAAATCCTAGATTACAAAGAAGTGATGGAGTACAAGCCATAATTATTGTTCCGACCAGAGAATTAGCCCTTCAAACACAGGAACTGTTTCGAAAAATAAATGTAACTATAAAATATTGATAATTATATTTACTATTGTGCTCAACTATTTATAATTTTTCAAGACTTTTCAATGGATTGTTGTTGGTAATCTTTGTGGAGGAGAAAATAGAAATACTGAAAAAACACGTCTTAGAAAAGGAGTACATATCCTTGTAGCTACACCTGGTAGATTGTTGGACCACATATTACATACAAATGCATTTAAAACAGACAATGTACGTTGTCTGGTTCTAGACGAAGCTGATCGTCTATTGGATATGGGTTTTAAAAAGGATATTGTAAGGTAAATTGAAATTTTTTTTGAAAATATCTATTATTTTTAAATAAGTATGTCATAACTTTTTTTATATCGCTTTAATTTGTTAGGCAAAGTCTAATATCATTTGGAAGCACCATTTGTTGTTGTTGATTAAGATATTTGGGACAGTTTAACAGTATATGATCAATTGTTAGGATTGTATTGCATATTTCGCATATTGGCGGATTTTGTCTTATAAGCATAAAGGAGGTTGTAAGATGTGTGTGTCCAATTCTAATTCTTGTTAATTTGACCTGTTCTCTTCTGTTTAAATGTAATTCCTTCATCTATGGCTTAACAGAGGTTTTTTAGCCTATGTAGCTTGACTCCATTGATTTTGCCATGTTGATATTATTATTTGCTTAATGTGCAGCTTGTAATCATCTGACCTCACGGGAATTTCTTCTTGTTGCTCACTGAGTGCTCTTTTTGTAGCTTGGTCAGCACATTAATTACCAACGATACCAATATGATTCGGTATCCATAAAAATATTACTTTTTTCCTGACGGATTCCAAGTGGAATAAAATATTATGAATATTTCTAATGAGCGGGTCAGAATTGAAGTTATTTTCTACAGCTTGGAGTGAGCTAAGCTGAGCTTAAGGATTGCCAGATGGCGTATAGCTCTGCAGTGAACACTGAAGCTGCTCCTGGTAATGTCCAAGTTCGTGTTATACCGTCGGTGTAAAAAGCACTATTCTCATTATTATTATTATTATTATTATTGTTATTATTATTTATTATGTTTCAATTGATTTACTTTAGGATAGTTGAAGAACTTGATGGTGCTAAGAAGAATGCCGAGTATAACCCAATGAAAATATTAAAAAAAACTCATTTCCCAGACAGAGAGGATGAAAATCAAATCCAAATAGAATCTACAAATACGAAAACTGATAAGATGCCACTGAAAGACCCATCTAGTAAAATCCGACAAACAGTTTTACTTTCTGCAACATTGACAAAGGGAATTGCTGAATTAGCTGACTTCACAATGAAAGACCATATTTATGTAGATGCATTAGATGAGTTTACGATAGAAAATCCTGAAATGATGGTGATTCCTGATACAGTAAAGCAAAAGTTCATTGTAACCCATGCGAAACATCGCTTATTCACACTGGCAGCACTTTTATTAAATCAATCTAAAATTGATTCCAAGGTTAGTCAATATAATAGTTTGGAGAAAATTATTGTTCTTACCTAGTATAATTTTTCAGGTGTTTGTATTTATGGGTACCAGTAATATGGTAGACTATCATTACGAATTATTTACCAGATTCTTGGTAAAAATGCCTGTAAACAGGGAAAATTTAAAAAATAAACAAATAAAATTACTTGAAGAAGACGACGACGATGATAGTGATAATGAAGAAGTCATTGTTAACGTGGAATTTTTCAAATTGCATGGAAACATGGATCAAAGTGCCAGAAAAGATGTTTTCAGTAGATTCATGGCTGCCAAAACGGGAGTTTTAATTTGTACAGTAAGTATTTTGTTCTCTTTCAATGTTCCTGGTAGAATTTTCAAATAATTATGTTGGAAGTGAGAATAGAAAAAATTTAATGATAGTGGTAATATCGAAATACATTTAACTATTTATAAATGAAACTTAAATCGCCGCGAGTGGTTTCTATTCATATCCAAAGAGTTGATTATGTTGGTGACGATTGGTCTTATTGGATTTCGTAAGTATGCTTGAAGATGCCGGTGTCCTGCAGCTAAATACATTTAATAACTAAAGAAGCACACAAGGAGCATAGACAAAATGGATGTTAATGAAAAAATTTTTATGTTTTAATAAAAAAACATTAGGTAAT
The DNA here is from genome assembly GCA_910591695.1 of Galerucella pusilla. Classification (NCBI taxonomy): domain Eukaryota; kingdom Metazoa; phylum Arthropoda; class Insecta; order Coleoptera; family Chrysomelidae; genus Galerucella; species Galerucella pusilla. Next base: position 6,836 of record CAJUYI010002028.1, read on the forward strand.
ATTCAACATATTTTAATTTCTTTTCTTTAATCGTCAATTCTAAATTAACTTTTGTTAAAACTAATGAAAAATTCTCACATATTTTATATATTTATTAATAAATATAATAAGTGATTGAAAAGTTTGTCCTGTACCAGATACCACATAAATTCCAATAAACTTCATACTCAAATTTTCTCGCCATAACTGAGCTGTTTGCCCAACCGTTGAAACATCATGAGAATGTAGTAAATAGTTATTTTCCTAACAAGTGCGGAAAGTGATACTTTCCCGCACGTGACTCCAGTTGATCCGAACGTCGCGGAGCGGAGTTCGGGCAAGCGGTCAAGGGCGGGAAAGACACTTTACGCATGAGCTAGGAATATTATTTTTTATACGACCGCATATATACAAAAAAGTATACCAACCCATTTTTCAAAAATTATTTTATTTCATCATACATTTACAAAACTTTAACTTAAAACTACTAATTATTATAAATATTGATATTAAAAACACAATTTGTTGCATTCTGTAAATTACTCAGAATTACTGGTCCAGTGGAGTTATTTGGTGTTAACATAAAGATGACGGTGGCGGCAACGGTTTTAAGTCATTCGTAGATGAAATAATTTTATTTGATATAGGTATTTCATAAATATTTATTTACCTGTTGTAACAATAGTTATAACTTCCGAAGTAAAAAACTATCTAATAAGGTCAAAATTTGCATAATTCTACTTTTCCTCACTAGTGCAGCTAGTGGAGAAAGTTCAACTTTTCCACGGGTGTGGAAGTTTGTGGAACGAGCCCGAAGGGCGAATGCCGCAAACACACAAGTGAAAATGGTAAATTGTTCAACAAGTGAGAAAAGTACTTTCCCCACATGTTTCACACTATACTTTTTCTACAACTGCACAAATTTAAAGAATATAAGTGAAGTATTCTAATATTTATTTTTATGGTTAGTAAAACGAAAATAACACTAAAGTATCCTATCTCCAAACTGCTAAATAATTTTATTTAAAAAGATTTCATTTTTGTAATTCTTCACCACTATAAATTTTTTCTATGCCAATTGATAGTTTTTTCTTGAAATTTCCGGCAATAATTATAAAGTTACTTTTGCAGCTTTCTCCAATATCTCTGGCGGAGTATCCATATTATTTATATTATAAATAAGTACTTCTATGTTTTGTTAAACTAATATATTTAATAGAAATTGGGATTTTTATCAAAGCACAATTGAAACTACCTTTTACAATTTAAAAACAGACAGTTTTGTGACAACTGAATAGGTATTTGAAAATGACAGTAGCATACTAAGCTTTTGTCGATTTTATTTGATTCTTCATATAAATTTATGTGGCGTGGGCAAACTGCCGTGAGAAATATTGCCGTGAGAAATAATATTTCTCACAGTATGATCAATATTTGGTTTTGAAATTGAGTAAGCTATGAGAAATACGTCACTTTTTATAGCAGTTGTAGAAAAAATGGGTTAATACGCACGGTCGTAGAAAAAATGTTTATCTTATATTGGATATAAAATTATTTACAATTTTATATCTCATACGTTTTTTTAAACGATTTTATAATTTGAATATTTTTCACAACTTGTGAAATATTCTGCTACACTCACTCAAAAAAGCGTACTTATTAATATATCGCACCTTTGCAGAAATATAGAAACAAATGCAAATTCATTAATTGTTCAGCAAACGCATATATTATAACATTTTTGGAACTTTATTTCTTTACGTCTGGTTATTTTGAGCGACCGCGACGCAAAAGATCTGACCGTTACGTTATGTTACGTTGCTTCGTTATGAGCCTTGCTTGCGTGCGTGTGCTCTCTCCTGAGTCTCTCTCTCGTTTACGAAGCAGCGATTCATATGCTTCGGCCGGGAATCGAACCCGGGTCGCCCGCGTGGAAGGCGAGCATTCTACCACTGAACCACCGATGCTATATTTAAATTTTATGCAAAGCTGGTATTCGCAGTGCTGGTGATCTACTTGAATTTGTTCGGATAAATTTTTGCGCGATTGATCTTTTTTGTTTATTTACAGCATCAGTAGGACGGTAGGTTGTGTTTACTGGTTTCTAAGTTTAACACGTCGGTAAGTAATTTACTCACCGTTCAGACGTCGAAAAGTGATAAATAATAAAACAATTTCACCAAAATGCAAAATATATTTTAAACTGATCGATAAGTATAAATGTCACTTCTGACATTTCGTTCATTTCGAAAAAATTTCAATTATTTCATTCGGAATTTATTTCAATAGGATCGCGCAAAAAATGTATAAGCATCTCGAACGTTAAGGGTAATTACAACGTTTGCATGTAGATTCCTCTCGTAAAATTGGACAAAATTAAATGAGGATCAAGGGGTCTAGCATATTTACTTTTCGAAATACAGGGTGTTGAAATTTTGAAAACTTGAATGTTTTAATTCGATAACTTTAAAATGGATGGATAAATTAATTTGACATTTGGCAGGTTGTTTTTAAATGTAAAAGGGTATATTTTGATGGAAATAGTAGTTTGAGCAACTAGTGTGGATATGATGGCCATATCGCACGAGGACGAAGCTTGAGCACGACGCCGTATGCAGAGTGCTTAATCGTTCAAGTGCGATATGGACAATCCAAAAAATTAGAAAATAAAAATTTTCATAAACTGTAATATAACATCAAATTGAGAATTTAACAATTCAATTTTATGTTTCCACAATTTTTTTTGTGGTAAACGTACAGTTCTTGAATGTCCAATTTGTATAATGTTACGGCTTCCCTTTTTAAATATACGATGCTGTTATAAGTAGATGTTGCCAGTCGGACTCCCTCATGAAGGGTACCGTACCATTACCTATAATAATGAATATTCTGCTAAATATCCCAAACGTCTACCTGTTGTCGTTATTAATATCAAGCAGAATAATTATTTAAAAATAGAATTAACAATAAAAAAACTTCTTCATTGGGAATCGAACCCGGGTCTACCGCGTGAGAGTCTGGTTTGCTTACTACTCGACCACCGAGTAATATGGAAAATTTTTATTTATAACATCAGATGTATTACATAATTTTTGTTTAAAAGGAACTAAACTTCCTACCGTGTGTCCCGTGACACGTTCTACCTTTTTTTAAAATTTATTTTTGGTTTTTGACAGTAAATAGGAAAACATTTATAAGAAGCTGGATTTAAAATTATGCAAAGTGTTAGTTGATTTGTATATAGGTAATATGAAAAATTGATATTTTTGTTTTTCTTGCGAAATAATCCATTTTCAATCCACGAAATTTTGGAAACATATGTCATTACTTCTGAATTACGTATTAGTTCTTTCAAAAGGATTAAATTTTGCTTTGACTCCAAAAGCAATACCAAAATTAGACATAATAAGTTCAATAGAACAAGTAAGTAGTGAATTTACCTGAACACGAAAGAGAAGAATATAGAGTACGTTGTAAAGTCATATTAGAAAAATCTATTCATTTAAAAAACAATACTACAAAAGCAGAACAAAAATCAATTAGATTGTCTAGTTGTCATATTTTTTCGTTGTGTCAGATAGGGACCAAAAGTTATTTTATTACTAGTTAATTTTGACAACGGTAGCTGGAACGCTACAGAAACGTCGAAATAAGAAATAAAAAACATTATTGTGGTTTGATTCCCAAAAGAATAAGAGAAAAAAAGAATAAGTAATGCCACAAGGAACTTACAGAAGATATTAAAAGACAAATTTATGGTTTAAATTGTAGTTCTTGGAAAACAGACTCAAAACAAATTTATAGTGACCTTCAATTTTGAAACAAAGTATTGTAAAAGAATTCATAATATTTTGGAAAAATATAAGTTTTATTTTATCTAAATAGTTCTTGGAAGTGTCCGCTTGCTTCAGTTGTGGATTTTTAGTCCTTTTAAACGAATGGCCAAATTTTATTTATATCTACGACCACCTTTAAAATTAGTCATATACGAATAAAAAAAATGTGTGAAATCACACATTATACATACGTTGAAAACCGTGCGTAAATGAACAACGCTTTTTATATTGGAATTTCAGTAGTAGGATTATAAGTACTTCAAAATAAATACGGTTATACATCGATAACTTGTTGCATAATTACAAATAGTGTCAGTTTGACAGTTTAAATAATCCGACCAATTATTTTGTCAAACTGATACGATTTGTAATTATGCAGGAAATTTGAGATGTATAACCGTATTTATTTTGAAGTACGTATTGTATTTATTACGATTATTTGTTGGGTAAATATAAACAATTTTTATTAATTTAGATACAAATTGGTACAATGGAAATTACAATCCGAATCGACTCATTTTTTATAAACGTCAGAATTTGACGGTAATGTTAGTTTGTGTATATTGTTGTTGTTGTATATTGATGTCGATGTGGTTACTATGGAAATTGAAGTATTGTAAAATTTTCGATTGGTAGAGCTACTCTATGCATAATCACTTGTTAAATTTTTGATTGGTAGAGCTAGGTACTCTATGTATAATCAGGTATTATCGAAATTATACGAGGTAACTTAACTAAATTGATCGTTCTGATTGGGAAAGAGAAGAGAAGAGAAACTCTATACCTACCTCTACGTTGGTTTTTGCTGGGTGACAATTAATTCTGTCGCTGAAAGAAATGATCGTATAATGCGTCATAGCATATATTGTAAAAGTCACTATAGAATCATTTAATAAAACAATTTTCTTTAAAAAACAAAACTATCGCAACAAAACGTTTAATAAGAACAAACAGTCCTTGAAACAACGGTATTCTACTATTATACAATAATTCAGTCCTCTTAGAATTCCATTTTGCTAGTTGGGATTTATTTTATACCATCTATAGTATATTTTCTTTTCAGTGAAGCAATAATATTTTTTATCTACAACTGTCATGTAACGGGTACGATTTGACACTATTTTCAGTGTCATAATGGCGTATATTACCGCACTAGTGCGTTTTTGAATACATTACCGCACTAGCGCGAAAATAAGAATCTAGAAACATATTAATACCAGAATTAAATATTTATAATAACACTGGAAGCTCATTTTTATAGATTTTTGTTCATTCCACTTTGAAAATTTGATGACATAACTAATTTATTTTATTTCCACAGGCTTGTTTGTCTTTGTTACTATGGTCACAAAATATGATACACAGTACCTTATGTTTGCAGTCAATATTATTAAAAATACGTTGGATTGAAATTTTTTTTTAATTTCAATATATAGGTACTGTAATACTAATAAACAGTTGTGAATAAAATTGTCTACGTAACACGTGTGATAGGAATTATTAACGCACTTATGTGATTACACGACTTGGCCTACGGCCTCGTCGTGCAAAAACCACATACGTGCGTTAATAATATCCATATCCTACTAATTACGTAAATAACTATTATAAAATCGAAGACAAATTTTGCGAAGTAATAAATAAGAATCCACATTTTCTACGCTCCTTTGCTTCCCGTCGTGAGACAATCACACTCGTTTAGTCATTTGGGGGCGTCCATTAATTACGTGAGGTGTTGTAGGGGGGGAGGGGGTCAAGCTAAATCTTTCCAAATCTCACTTAAGGGGTAGGGGGATTCTTGGCAAATATCACGTAATTATTTTTCTCGCAGAAAGCGGTGTAAAATTACGTTTGAAAAAAAATACGTTAATATTCACAAATACTAGTCTTTGCTAGTCTTCAATGAAAGTAGGTAATAGAACAAGTTTTTTTTCTCTCAATAATCCAACACGTTTACAATCCAAATAAAGGTTTTGAAGAATCTCGCGTGAGATTAAGGGGGGGGAGGGAGTTGAGGAAAATCTCACGATATCTCACCAAGGGGGGAGAGGGGGTCGAAAAATTCTCAAAAATGCCTCACGTAATTAATGGACGCCCCCTTTATTCCATTCAACAACCGAATTTAATCTCCAGTTATCAAATGTGTATCATTCCACCATCAAAAACCGCTCGTAACAACGAGAACTGAAGATACATTCTGATCGCCGCAGGTGGAATCTTCCCAAAGAAGCGCGCCATCTTTTGTTATATTCGAATTCGTCCACAATTGAATTTAAATGAAATCGTTGTATATCAAACGCGGAGTTTTATTAAAAAGGATCAAATGAAAAGTTTGTAAATGAGATTTCTTTAAATGGGATTCCTTAATAACAATCGCAGCATATACGAGGATCTTCAAAAATATAATAAATTAGTTTCAAATACAATTTTAGGACGTTGTGGCTAGAGGTATAGACGTACCAGCGGCTGATTGTATCATTCAGTATAACGGGCCTCAAAGTATAGAAGATTATCTTCATAGGGTGGGAAGAACGGGAAGAGCTGGTAAATCTGGAACTTCGTATATATTTTTGACGCACGAAGAACAAGATTTTGTTACTCAAATGGAAAAACATCGAGTTTAGTAAGTAAAATATCAAAACTAATAATATTTTTTATCTTATAACTTCGTTGAAGTTCACTATCATACATAGTGTGGCAGATAATAGGATTATTAGAAAGGTCTGATGAGTGAAAATGAGCATGGTGGGTATTCTGAAGGGAACTATTAAATGAAAATATTGCTTCTACTTCCGGTATACCGGAAGTCGTCCATATTTTTTTTTTAATGGGATACCCTGTATATTTTGGAATTTTAAACATTTTTATCAATAGTTCTTTAAACCTAGCTTTATTCGTTCTTGAATTAAAATTTTCATGAAAACTACGCTTGTTCAATTTGTACCAAATTTGAATAATTAAGCAAAATTGGAGGCTTAAGCTACTTAGCTGCCAAGGCTTTACATCACTATTCGAAAGTGGATGGGCCATATCAAGCTTTGGCGAAAGGAATTTACGTGGAATTGAGGCAAAATATAATAAAAAATGTCATGCAGCAATACTTTAAAAGCGGGTATATATGGGAACATTACAATGATAAGACTGGAGAAGGTAGCGGGGCGAGGCCATTTACCGGCTGGAGTGCTTTAGTTGTAATTTTGATGGGCGAACATTATTAAGTAACTGTAGGAAATGGTATCATGTGAGAAAGTAAGTATCTTCTAAGAAGCCTTACACCTGCAATCAAATTAGTTATACAGGAAGTAACAAGAAGCAAATAAATCATTAGAGGCCATTTTATTTCAGTTAAACATCCTTAATGTTAGTGGTTTATTGTGCTACTTAGTGCAGGAATCGTTTATCGCTTATCTTTTGTAAAAGTTCACCACTTCACGCTCTAATTTTGTTTTACGAATAATAATTGTTATACATAGAAGACACCTTTCATTAAAATAAATTAGAACTCATTACCGTTAAATTAGTTAAGATTATTTCAAACAGTTCCATTCTATTATAATTTAGTAGTATTATTTTGACTCATTTAAAACAAACTGTCATTCAAACTTTTGTTGCTATTCTCATGTAAAAATGTTTCAAAAATAATAATTTTTTCATGCCATGCCACTGGGTTCTTCATCCTTCTTGTTTTATTTGACAAAAATTGATAACAAGAACACATTTTAATCATATTTTATTTTTTTATCGTTTATAAAGGAACTTAAATAATCCTTGTAGACATCCAGTGTATTAAATTAATACTTTGGTGTACTATCGGTAAACCAGTCGATCACTTTACAATCATACCAAATATATTTTCCTTTCAAATTAGTATCCAGTGCGGCAAACAGTGAACTTTTAGCACCTTCTTCGGTAGTCAAATCGCCTTTTTTGCTGGTCATATCAGTAATGACATATCCTGGATGAACTGCATTAACTGAAATGTTGCGGTTTGGAGTTTCTTCATCAAATATTCTTTGCTGTATGATGGTCAACGCTGACAATGCTACTTTGGAAACTGCATAGGAGGATGAACCCCAGCCTTCTTCAACTGTTTTATTGTTTTCTGCAGATCTAAAAATGAAATAATACATTTGACCATCATATTTATTAATGAGAAGTTGAATAACTGCATAGAACTATGAAAATACTTTCTACCCACCCTGCAGATACTCATTTATTTATTTATTGATACATACTTTACATATCTGTCCACTAATTTGCTGAGTTCTGACACTGTGAGGTCTTTTTTAGAAAATTCTTTTCTTCGTTCTTCACTGGGTATTCTATACAAATCTATAAAAATTGGAGGCTTCGCTACGCTCAGCCTCCAAACATTGCTGTCGACCGGTAAACAACCCTTACCGTTCTTGATACTTGATATACTATTATACACTATCACTGGGATGGGGTGTACAATAAATATTAAATTGGACGCCACCAGCTTTTTAATCGAAACGAAGAAATTAAAACCAGAAGCAAAAGGTGGAAAGCTGGAAACACCTTGCAAGAAATTAAAGTTGAGTTCCAAAAAAAATAAATGAAATTAATCTACTTATTCCCGAACACGTTTACCCAATTCAATAATTATTGAATAATCAATACAAAGAATGAAAGAATAATTATTTATTAAATTATTTGAAACTCAACATATATTTCAAAAATTGAACGAAGAGAATACTAATTGTAATTAGCACGCCAAATCCAAATCTTACACACGCTATAGATAAGACGGAGGAACTTATCTTAGAGGGCTGAGGATGTTTGCAGCTCTTAGCGCGATGGCGGCAGTGGCGGTGATGTCTTCGACAGGCTGTGGACCTCGTGCACGGGACAGGAACGAAGTCGACTTAAACTTGCCTTAAAATGAGAATACAGGGATAAGGAACTAGAAAAGAAACATTAGGAAGGAACGAATAAATAGAACAGATCAGGTAAAAATGAGCTTATGCTATAGCGCATACAAAACCCAAACTCCACGCTTTAAAATACAATTTAACAGTGATCTGTTTTATTCTATTCGTTTTGTTCCTTAAATATAAAAAAATGCAAATTAGCAAATAAGCAATAAATATAGATAATCTGTAAGCACAAGAAAATAACCTAGGGAAAATACAATAATTAACACACCAACCAGACAATAGAAAATTGTTCACCAAAAATTAAAAAGAAAATATAAATAACTGTTGCCTTCAATGTGGCAGTTGAAGGAAAAAAAGTCCACTCGAAAATTGAAATTTCGAACATCGAGAGACAAAAATGGAAGGGGAATTTGATAAAAACTTATGTTCTATTTCGGAGTGGCTAATGCGACAAGGAAAGGGCATGTTTAAAAATTTAGTAGAAATTTGGGAGGAAGTGACTAATGAGCCAAAAAATTCACTAAATGAAATAGTTTTTCAGAGGAAAAACGTAACAGCAGAACAGCATGTTACATGTTACCCCCAAGATCAATAAATAAACAGTAAATTATTATATTTTTCAATAGAAGACAATAATGAACATGTGCAAGTCCTATATTGCTGCATCACACAACAACACATATTTGTGTTATAATATATGAAGAACATAGAGTTATTCATTAATGTATGGCTTATTATCCTCAGAATATCCATACCTCAATATACTCATAGAGTCATACTGTAAGAAATCACGTCTCAGAATCTGTCACTTACTCCCAGTCTATTTGGTTTCTAATTTTAATATATGTTTTCAATGGATATCTTCAATATGAATTTTTTTATTACCTAAATCAAAAAGCCTTTACCCCCCCAAGAAAAAACATTATCGATGCCCCTGTGTAAAATGTATACTTTTGTTTAGAATAATGCCTAGTCATGAACTTGGTGCGGTTGAAGCTAGTAGGCCTATGGGTATGACAGGTCGTCTTCAGAGAGAAGTTGCGGACCTTTCCAAAGTTAGTGAAAGTGTCATTTCGCAGCTTCTCGGTCTTAATTATTCTTGATAACGGTAGCTGGAACGCTACCGAAACGTTGACAAAAACAAAAAAGAATACATGTTATCTTTTCCATTACTGGCTATGAAGTTGACAATTAGTCTATGCAACTGAGAAGTTGAATTTCTCTATATTAATAATGTTTTCTATTGTTATTCTAGGTTAATAATGGACAAACTCAAATATTTTGAGAATCCAGGGATAGTAGTTTAAAAAACATTTGTGCAACATAATTTTGTATACTAAGGAGATTGTCTTTAACATATTTGCTAGTTGAAATTACCTACCAAGATAAAATTATTTGAATAAAAATGCCATTAGCTTAAAATTCGCGCTCAACATACAATTATAATAATAATAAACGACTTTTATTTGTAAAATTCAATACATATTATAAAGTATGACAATAGAGTTCTTAACCTATCAGTTGGCGAAGTCTAGCCTAGGGCTACTCGAACTTAACCATCTAATAGATTATTTATAAGTTACTTAAACACATATATAAGTACATATATATGTGACAAATTATGCACTTGAAACGCATTTTAGGTAACGTAGTCTTAACCCAAAACTTATAATTAAAGAAAAACGGAAACCTAAAAATTTTTCTCAAAGATACCTAACAAAAATAAAATCAAAGAGAAAAAAAAAACAGAAAAACCTACTTCACTCCTAGATAATTCCACGCTTCGGGCAGCAGGCAACAGACTAGCGGTGGTTCAAACTGAAGTCCTCTAGTTGCTTGTTCATAATGATAGATTTCAATACAGATTTGAATTTTGTTGTCGAAAATGTTTATATATAATCGGGCAATGAATTATAAAAATTAACAGAGCTATACAAAAAACTTTTGTGAAAAAATGCTGTTTTATGTTTAGGAATAACGAATTTTGTTTTATTCCTGGTATTTCTAGAGTGTACACTTTCTCTCTGAAATACGTTGAGATGTATTTGCGTTTATTTATAAGCTCATGAAAAAAGATACCAAGATGTAATAGCCTTCGATTTGCCATATTTAGCCATTGAATTTCATTAATTTTATAAGATATTCTATCATATTTTCTAATATTAAACGGCAACACATATTTTGGATTTTTTGAATTCGAAATTTGTCACACTGTCTAAGGCATGGGCCATAAACCATGTCTGCATAATTAAAGTGAGACAAAACAAGGGTTTCACATAGCTTCTTTTACTAATAACATAAGGAGTGCGTTCATAACCTATGGGTTAGGTGAGGAGGGAAAACTGACAATGTCAAAATTTGATGTTGACATTGAAATGTGTTGTTTATTTTACGTTAATTGCAGAAAAACATGGATCGAGGAATGTTTTTACCTTTAACATTATTACCAGTAGAATTTAAAAATCTTCTGTTGGTGAAGCAAAGCCCCCACGAAATAATTTTGGTGCTCAGTCAATAATAATAGTCTTCACCAACTTGGTGCATAATAATATAATACTATAATTGTATATGGGGAATAAAATTATAACTACCATACTAATTTTCACTTTCCAGAGACTTTCTGAACTGGAAATTTTTCGGTTTATCCGCGAAATCCTATATACAAAATACCTGAAATAATTTTGCATCACATAATGTTAATGTACGTACATACAGAATCTGAAACTCATGGATTTTTTAAAACCTGATATCCGACAAATCGTATCATTAATATCCAAAAATGTGTTAACACTCCATATTTTTGTATTCCAGTCTCCAAAAGCAAGAAGCTGATGCATTTTTGGAAAATCTAAGCCTTGTTATGAACGAATCGAATAACGAACAAGCCGCAGCAGCACTTCAAGGTCGCTTTGAAAAGGCTCTAGAAAATGACAAACAGCTGCATAGATCCGCGTGCGTCGGTAAGTCAAATTTTGACAATTTTTATAAATAATAAATTTTTCTCATTTCAGCATATTCTTCATGGTCTCGATTTTATAACACGTACTCCAATAAAATGCGCCCGATTTTCGATTTCAAAAAAGCCAATTTAGGTCACTATGTTACCAGTTTTGGACTCAAAGAAACCCCCACGACAGTAGCCAAGATCGTCAAAGGACAGTTTGTCAAAAAAGAAACTCCCAGACTTAATAAAAAACTAGCAAATCACGAAGAGTAAGTTTACCATTCATTCAAGTTATAACACCCTGTATTTAAAAAAAACGTAGCAACTAATTAAGGGAACGATAAAAGAACAGAGGGAAAGGGCAGCTTTCACACAAAGCACCGTCAGTACGTGTTTGATTGATGCTGGTCTAATTATCACATTAAACCGCGACTATTTCGAGTTGATACACGCTGTGCTCACAAAAGGGCTACTTTATACACGTAAATAATTTCCTTTTTTTTTTTAAATATTATTTCGCGTAGAGTGCTTTTATCTCAATAACCATTTTTTTCATAGACACTTGATAATATCCGTTCAAAGTGGTATTTTTGAACATATTGCGGCTTTTGTTGGAACTTGATGGTAGATTATGTCCGCTTCTTACTTAATTTTATTGTAGTTTATCACAAAAGGCATTCGATGAAGTTATTCCATGCTTACGAACATTTTTCTCGTCCACAGGGTATTTAATTGGGAATGAGAAATATTTTAACGGCGAATAGAGGCCTCTGAGGTGGTTCTAAAAATATTCTATTTATTGGGTCTTAACTTGTTTGTAACCGAGATACAGAGCATTCTGCTCATATGTTTGTAAAGTAATAACTAATAAATCACCATCAATATTTGCCTATCAATCACAACCCAATTGAATCACTAATAATAATAAACATCTAGCTCTGAATTAAGAAAATAATTGAATGTGTTTGAGTCAGTGAAACAGCACTCTGTGTATTGAAATTTTAAAAATGTGTTTAAAAAAACTGAACCCCAAAGTAAGCTTTAAATTTCACTACTCAAATTTTCAACTTTAAGTTTAAGATTATCATTCATTTTAATACATAAATTATCGCAAACTCAATTACTACTTGAATCGAATAGATACTGTTTTTACTTGACAAAGATCCATACTAAAAAGATGAAATAAAACAATTTAATTTTTCCACTACTATCTGTGAAGTTGACAATTATTGCTTCTTCTAGCCAACTGAGAAGTTGAATTTCTCCATTAGTGGTTAATATTTTTTTCTATTATTAACCTGGGTCAATGATGGACAAATTCTAATATTTTTAGAATCCAGGGATGGTAGTTGAACAAAAACTTGTGCTACATAATTTTGTATACCCAGGAGACAGTGTTCTTGTCAGTCAGACGACGGGGTAAACGTCTTTCGTGGTGCGTTCGTGAATTATTTTCAATTTTTGTCTCAAATTTGGCTAGTAGTGGAAAAAATTGTGTATACACCATGGTATATCAAATCGTCATCTCATTAAAACAATGAATAGATTGAAGCAAACGTGGGTTATACCCAGAATACAAGTTTAAAATTGGTCTGGAAGATTCTCCAAATTGCCCTTGTGGCGAGATGGGAACCTTGCAGCACATAATTTTCCACTGTAATACATACAATCAAGAAAATGCAGAGTTCTACAGAAATTCTCACATGGCGGGAGCAGCACTCCCTACCAACTTAGATGCGCTTTTGTGTCTGCGGAATGTAAATATATATGTAACCATTTATAAGCATTTGAAAAAATTAAAATTAGATGTATAAAAAAATATATTGAGAAAAAAGAAATATTGGAAAAAAAATAAAATAAAAATTAAAAGATGAATAAAAAAAAAGAAAATAAATAAATGAATAAAAAAAATAAAAAAAAATGAAATGGAATGAAAAAAAATATATACTTATATAAATATAAAAAAGGAAATGTATAAAGGATTATTTAAAATGATTGTAAATACTAATAAAAAAAAACTGGCCAATTGATCTCAGATCAAGGTCACTATGTGAAACACACACACACCATGGTCACAGCATAATTAGGCTGTGCCATGGTGTTGAAGACATTTATAAACCTCGCACCTTATTCCGCTCATGGCAAAGCCCCTCGCGAAATAATCTTGGTGCTCGGTCAATAATAATAGTCTTCACCACCTTGGTGTATAGTATACTATTGTTAAAATCTACATTATATTTGAACTTATGTTCAGCTTTGAGTAAACTACAGTGTTACCGAACCGCGTCACAACTTTAAGGTTAACATAGGTTCAGCTTAACATAGTTCAGCTCACAGAGCGAACATTAACTTTTTTAATCCTTTTATCTTTTATAACTATTCTATTTTCAAATTATTACAATGGAACTGTGATGGATTCTTTCCCCGGCTGGAGAGAATCCATCATTTAATATCAGAATCTACACCAGACATTGTATGCCTTCAGGAAACGAATGCGAAAAATTCCAAACTTCCCCTATTGAAAAATTTTGAAGGATATCATAATATTAGAACCAATTGCTTAAGAGCTAGTGGTGGTACTTCGATATTTGTCTCCTCTGACTTTTTTTCTATTCACCTTCCGCTTTCCACTGAATTAGAAGCCATAGCCATAACCTGTTGGTGTCCCAATAAACTCACTATTTGTAGTCTGTACGTTCCACCAAATCACCCTCTTAAAGAAGAAGAGCTTGTGAATCTCATATTCGAACTTCCCCAACCATACATTCTCGTAGGAGATTTCAATGCTCACAATACAATTTGGGGCTCCAGTCATACATCTGGTAAAGGAAAGATTGTTGAAAACGCTATAAATAGCACAGGTATCTGCATCTTGAACACCGGTTCCAATACCCACTTCAACATTTCATCTGGCTCCTTTTCTAAAATCGATCTTAGCTTTAGTGACCCCAAACTAGCTCCTTCACTAACATGGTTTACTGATGATGACCTTCACGACAGTAATCATTTTCCCATCTTGATAACTAACACCGATAATTCAGTCGACCGAGCTCTAACAAAAAGTTACTGGCGCTTAAAATACGCTAATTGGCCTGAATTTATCACTAAAACTGAACAATCCATACCCAACATCTCTTTTAACAACAACATTGATGAGTCTGTTACCTTGTTCGCAAATACTATTCGACTTGCTGCGGAGGCTCACATTGGAAAATCGGTCATCCCTCCTTCGCAAAAAACCGTTCCTTGGTGGAACTCATCATGCAAACATGCAATTCAGCAGCAAAAAACTGCACTAAAATTATTCCGCAGTAACAAAACCCAAGAAAACCTTATCAATCTCAAAAGAGCAAGAGCAAAAGCCAGATACACTATAAAACAAAGCAAAAAATCTTCCTGGAGAAATTTCGTCTCTTCCGTTAATGAAAACACTAACCCCAACCAAGTGTGGAAAAAAATTGGACAAATCCAGGGTAAGAAAAGTAATACAAAAATTACCAGTCTATTTCACAACCAACCCAATGTTACTGATAATCAAGATATTGCCGAGGTCCTAGCTGAAAGCTATGCAGCAAAGTTTCACAATAAACGCAGTCCTAGCTTATCGAAGTCGCCTCTCCAACCACCTTTGCCTTGCTCATCCTCTTCCATTCAAGATATTGATATGCTCAACACTCCTCTCACGTTTCCAGAATTAAAATCTGCACTAAAATCTTGTAAAAACACTGCTTCTGGCCCAGATGATCTCCCCTATATATTTTTTAAAAAACTTTCCTTTCCAAGTCTTCAAAAACTTCTCGAATTGTATAATAATATCTGGCTATCCCAAAAATTCCCAAATGAATGGCGGTCTTCCATAATAATTCCAATAAAAAAACCCGATCAACCTGCTACTTCTCCTAATTCTTACAGACCTATATCACTCACATGTACCTTGTGTAAAATATTGGAGAAAATAATTAACAAACGCCTCATTTGGTTCCTTGACAAATACAACATTATACCAAAAGAACAATCAGGCTTTCGACGACATAGATCTACCCGCGATAATCTTGTTCTGCTACAAAATGATATTGCCAACTCAATAAATAACAAATATGAAGTTATCGCCGCCATCTTTGATATCGAAGGAGCTTTTGACAGAATTAGTCGTCAAGCCATAATCTCTAAACTAAATTAATACCACATTAACGGAAATATATTTTATTTTATACAAAATTTTCTAGCTCAAAGATCCTTTAGGGTTTCTGTAAACGGCCACATTTCATCTTTGTACACCCAGACCGATGGTGTTCCTCAAGGATCAGTTTTAAGCCCAACTCTATTTAACCTAGCAATAAGTGATCTGTGCCATAACTTACCTTCTACCAAATATGTAGCTTACGCTGACGACTTAATACTATACTGTCATGGTCGTTCGGCAACCACTAGCTCCAAAATTCTACAATCCGCGGTGAACCTTTTACTCGCGCGGACACGCTCTATAGGACTAACCTTATCTTCAACAAAATCAAAAACCATTAAATTTGGCAGGCGACCTCAATCCCCTATCTCCCACATATTTATTAATGATTCCCCCCTTCCTGTGGTTAATTACTGCAAAATACTAGGTATGACATTTGATTCTCGCCTCTCTTGGAAACAGCATATTCTTGAAACAAAAAATATCTGTTACAAACGATTAAATATAATTAAAACACTGTCTCATTATCACTGGGGTGCGGACGAGAAATCCCTATTGAAAATTTATAAAGCACTAATTCGTTCCAAATTAGATTATGGCTGCATCGTTTACATGTCAGCATCTAAGACAGACTTAGGATCCCTGAATGCTATTCATAACACGGCCCTGCGACTTTGCTTAGGCGCTTTCCGTAGCATCAACTTCCAACCCTCTAAATAACCCTTCACCAATAGTTAAACCTATCGCTTCTACTCTAGCTTCATTAACAAATAACATAAACCTCTCACTCACAAACCCCTCTCCGTTTTCTCCAACCCCTTCCTGGATCATGCACCCTCCTCAGGTCAATACTTATTTATCCAAATTTAATAAACATGAAACACCTAAAAATCTCATGATTAAATCATTTCATGAAATCATCCATAACAATCATTACGACTTAGTATTATACTCCGACGCTTCCAGAAGTGATACAGGAGTTGGCTGCTCAGTGACCACAGCAAAAAATCTCATAAGCACTTCCCTAATCCCTTCTTTGTGCAGTGTGCATACTGGAGAATTGTACAGTATTCTACAAGCTTTTAAGCACATCAACCATCCCAATAAAAAAGTTGCCATCTGTACAGACTCTCTAGCGTCTATCCTATCTATCCAAGAATTATTTACTGAACATCCCATTGTCCAAGAAATCCATCATTCTTATCACCATATCTATTCCCTAAACACCACAGTCACCATTATATGGATACCCTCACACATCGGTATACCTGGAAATGAACTGGCCGATCAGCATGCCAAATCAGCTTCAACTACTGCCACAAGTACTGCTCATATCCAAATTTGCAAGGATATTAAGGCAGAAGCAAAAAGAATCGCTACACATACGTGGCAAACTCACTGGAGCTCCACCAAGACTTCACTAGTATCCATCCAGCCTATTCTCAACTCACCTCTGTTTACTGAGACAACTGAACTCTCTAGACAAGAATTATCAATCCTTCGGAGACTTCGAATAGGCCACACCAAACTCACGCATAGCTACTTAATGACCTCAAGCAACAGACCTTCCTGTCAAAGCTGCCAGTGCCCACTTACCATTAAACACATCCTGGTTGATTGTCGACAATTTAGCACAAGAAGACGACAACATAACCTCAAATCCCAGCTGCAAGACATCCTAGGGGACCCAAACCAAATCGAGCCAACACTGAATTTCTTGAAAAATATATCACTTTATCATAAACTTTAAATTATTTTTTTGTAACTATCTGTATTAATTACTGTTTTTTTGTAATCGTCCTGTGCAAGTGGCCATAGTTGCCGAGCACATAAATTGAATAAAAAAAAAAATTATAATATAAGATTTTAACAAATTAAATTGTTTTATTTCATCGTTTTTAATTACCACTACTACTACTCACTCCCCTTATGGTGAAATAATTTAAGAATGAGTTTCAGTTCAATACTGGCAATAATTTATTACTAAAATTAAATATAATAACCTAATATTTAACTTCTAAATGCTTGAAAATTTTAACTTAATAATTTTAGTCTTTACAAAAATATAAAGCTTGCTTTGGGATTCAATTTTTAATACAAACATTTCATTAGTAGTACTTAAATGAATTTTTTATTGGGCTGCGATTGAGAAATATTTTAAACTTCAAAAATATATTTTCTAGTTGTAATCTTTGATATAAATGAGCAGCATCGACGAAGCACCCTGTATCTGGAGTACATAAATTGTGAGTGTGAGTTTGGTACAGACCGAAAGAAACAATTCGCGAGCTATTTGAGTATACCAGGGTGAATTTTTATTTTTTTGCTTAAATATTTTGAACATTCATATTTCCATTTTTTAAATTCTATTTTCTGAAATTTAATCGAAATTACGATGATAGTTCATATTTAAACGACCAAAATTTAGTACAATACAACTTTCGTGTTTCAAGAACAAATTATCAACTCCTCGATGTAATGAAATATAATAAAATTTTCCACACCTATTTTGATTTTCAATTAAAAAATATCCACAACTATTTTTTATATTTCACTTATTTTCTATCAAACCTCGTACTTATTTATTTTCACTCCACCCTATCGTTTTACATATGTAATATTTTTCGATATCCAGTAGCAAAAAATGTTAATAGTAAAATTACAGGTGGTAGCAGCGCATTTTATGTTTTGATCTAGTTAAATGGCGTAACTCCTCTTCTCTTTTTTTTTTAACTTCTTCTAGCCGACCTGTACGTCCACCGCGTACTTATAAGAATGATAATTAATGAACCTTCATGATTAATAGTTAGTTTTCATTTCAGGAAAAAAGCGGCTGGTTCATTAGATTTATCGTTAATTTTTTTTTTTGTATTTTTGTGTTATATCAAGTTCATATCCAATTTATATCTGTGGATGTTCTACATTAACTTTTTCCGAGCAGGTGTTTTCGGTTTAAGGTTTTAATGTATTCAAACACATTCAACACTGTCCAGATTTCCTTTAAATACTATTGATTTTTATATTCATTCTTGATTTTTAGTAGGTACACAGCTTGATTTATACTCTTATCTGTTGTTCTCTCTGTACGTTGCTGGCGATTTGTTGTTCTCGGGTCGACTATTTCATATGGGTTTTTCCTCATTGTTGATGACGTTGAAATTTGATTGATCATAAAGGTGACGCATGTCATACGACGGAAAAAGTAACGCGACAGATGATTCATGTTTTATTATTGTTCTTCGTCTTTGTATCAATATTTCAAGAAAGTACGATGGTTATAAGTTCAACAAATCTATTATCTAATTAAGTGGTGTGTAAATCCAGCTCTTTTTAGAGTTCCGTACCCAGAGCACGGAATACCATAACAATCGAAAGGGTCTCTCTCCGTCGGCTCTATTGATCTATGTCAGACAGAAATTTAAATGACACTTCAAATTTGTGATCCTATAATTAAAGCTGGCAGCAGCTTCCTAACACTTCCTAACGACATGAACACAAACATCTAGGCAACAAGGCAACGTCGAAATGTGATCCTATTTTCGACAGAATGTCACTGCGCACAAAAGCTGCGCGTACTTATTGTTTTATGGTAAGAGACCCTTCCGATTGTTACAGTATTCCGTGTCCAGAGGTTTAAAAACAAACCACATTACTAAGGCTTCGCTGTCCGTCCGTTTGTTTGTCTGTCATCAGGCTGTATCTCATAAACCGCTATAGTTACAAAGTTGAAACTTTCACAGATTAAGTAGTTCTGTTGCTGTAATAACAACAAATACTAAAGGCAGAATAATATAAATATTAAAAAATCACGTTTTTTGCTCCTTTCGATATTTATACAACAGATAGAGGGCGCCGAGGCCTAGTTGGTTAAAGCACCTTTCTAATAAACGGTAGATCGTGAGTTCGAATCGCCATGAGGTCTCATGATTTTTATTTTATTTTGTTATATACTAAGCGAAGCTATGAATATGAATCACAAAAGTAAAATCAATCAGCTAAATAAATTATATTAGCTTCACTTCAGTGTTTTTAATGTTTCTGAAGCACCGAGTCCATATTTACAAAAAAAGTTACCTATCCAAGTCACACGCACTCTGGCCCAACTACGTATGGCTAATAATTATAAAATTAAATTTACCTTTAACGGTATTGTTTATTATATTGACCCGAAATTAGTTTGCTCTATATGTAACAATCGAGAAAAGGAAACTCTTCTACATGTTGTATTTGAGTGTCCCATAAATACTGTAATGAAGCGCAATACCCCTTGTTTACAGAATGTAGATACATTAATTATCGCTTTGCAAAATATTACAAATGATGATGCTATGGTAATTAGCCAATACATCTGGAATATACTCAAATTAAGATGCTTCATATTGAATGAATGAGTTTTTATTTTTATTTATTTTTTTTCTTAGCCCAGTAGTCTAATTAGATTATTTCACAATATTAATGTTATTGTATATATGTAGCCACTCGTTGCTATAAGCAAGTTCTTGAAAGCAATAAATAAATAATAAAATAATAAATAAATAAATATTAGCTTCACTTTGTATGTGTGTATGTGTATGTTTTTATTATAATCATAGTTTCGAACCCTTCGTGCCCGGTTTTATTGGTTGTTCGTTTCTGTAACTGTACGATTTGTATATATTCTCAGTTTTCTTTAATTTTTTGTCAATATCTTATACTATCTAATAATTAATAATTTTAATTTAATAAGAACCTTTCATGGTATTTCGATTCAATTGTATTTGTTCTTTATATTAGAGATAAAGATAACTGCTTTTGCAAATGTATAAAATTTGCTTGCCGCATTTTTTGTCGGTCTGTCTAATCATTGTATAAAGATGTCTAATACATTGTTTGGCATCAACACCGAAGACGGTTACCTAGCAACGGGGCAGTACTACACCTTGACAGTTACACATAATTCACTCTTATTTAACAAAATGCGATTGTTACTTTACTGAGACAGCCGTTCATCACTTACAAATATCGCTCTGCCACACTACTGACTCTATGCCCCTCTTTGGCCGAATCTATTTTAACAAACAATTATTTTCATCTTCTAGTGATAATCCACTTCCTAAGGCGCCAAGAAAGAGAAAAATTAAATCGTTGAGTTTGACCACTTCAGAATTTTCCAGCGGCTTGGCACCAATGAAAAAGAAAAAGAAGAAAAATGTTGACATTGATGATTAAATGAAAAAATATATTATGTTAAATAGGTTGAGTTTGACATTTTTTATTTTTTATTGTTGTCAATAAATAAAATATTTTATGTTTCTTGTGTTTTCTTTACTTTTGTATATTAGCTACAAAGATGAATTTCACAAGGTTATTAAGAGATCAATTTTGGTAAAATATTCAACCACTTTTGAACTAATGTCGATATTTAATATGTCTGGTATAGGTAGGTATGTATTGTGTTATCAGTGCTCTTTGATATTTGGATCATTCTATGAGAATGTGCTTCCTGTCATTGGTTTGAAACACGAAGCTTAGTGTGTCCTAATCTTAATCGTGTAAGGTGCTAGTAGTCTCCGAGACTTTCCTCGGGAACTAAGTAGAAGTAAAGGGGCGCAATAGATCTCAGTGAATGTCACATCTTGAATGAATTCACTAAATTTTCTTTTCATCATCCATGTAATCAATTTCCTTTCAAATATTATGCAAGTCTCTATACCAGAGTCCGTATATATTTTACTCTCAAATGTATATTGAAAGATTTGAAAGACAATAGATTAAATTTAACCCATAAACCAAACTCCAAACTTGGTATTTTGCATTTATAAAATTTTTTAATAAAGGTATCCTGCAGCTGCTTCTCTTTTTACTGTTTTAACCTTGTCAATCCAAAAAATACGCGTTATTTAGAGATCAAAATTTAAGATTCAGTGGCCCCATTATTCTGGTGGCTAATGAGTATATTTAATTGAATTTGTGATAAATATCTGCTGGATTTTCAATAAGTATCAGAAAATTACTAAGATGCTGGATAAAAACTGTGAATTGATTCATTTTAAAAGATGAAGAATCCTATTAATTTAAATATATATTCCTCTAATTACCCCTGTGGGTATAACTTAAAATAAAATAAGATGTTCGAACTTCTCTGGTATCTACCGGTCTCGTTATTGACAACAAAAGCGAGTCGTATTGTAAACATAATTTATGAGAGCGGCGTCCGTTTGGGAGAGCAACTTGAATCAAACCGCCCTGGAGTGAAACATATTTTCATTCTGTAATCGACGGTTCCAATTTTTAGGAAACACAATGTGTGATTCCTGAGGACGTCTAGAAAAACGTCCATGGTATAAACGTGTCGCTCGTCGAGCATTATTCCTGCATTCACTAACAATAGCATATCAATGTAAGTACTCGTCTGGACTGACTGTAAATAGCGTTGTTATAACAAGATTAATAATTTTGAATTCAAATTTGTGTATAGTACCTACACCTACCTATAAAAAATTGATTCGACGATTAGCTACAAAACAGCGTAGGTACTATTCGCAAATATTGTTATTCATCACTTATTAATTATTATTATTAAGTGTCATCATTTTTTTGAACATAAAAAGCATCAGCATTTTTAAACAAAAGTTTACTTCTATCTCGTGAAGTTGTAAAAAACAGTGGCGGAAGCAATAAGGATAATAGAAGGTAAAGCAGAATAACATAAAATGTTAATGGTGATTACAATAAAAAACCAACCAGTATGCTACATAGTGGTGTTAAGCTGGGATGGGTTGGAAGCATGCATCAGTCAGGAAGGAACGTTGGTGTTGTACACAGACAGATCGATGACTGACATTGGAACAGGAGCTCATGGTGCTACACCCAGGTGTAATATCCACGCATCGTTGGATAATTTTGCATCAAGTATTCTAGGCAGAAGTATACGCTATCGCCATATGTTTGCAATTGAATATTGAAAGGGGGTAAAGAGGCCAAAATATCCTCATATTTTCTAATAGTCTGATAATATTTGACATGTCCCCAAATCACCTGGCTAACCATAATAGATCAAATTTTAAGTGGTCCCGGAGCACAAGGGTATTGCAGGAAATGAAAAGGCAGCCATCCTAGCAAAGCTGAACCAGTGGGATATCTAAAAGATCTGTACGTGGTTGTACATCTCGGATTCAAACTAAATAATCAGTCGTACTGGAGACACGTGCCAAAACAGGAACACAGCAAACTCCTGGTCAAAAAACCCTCGGATGCTGACTAATGAAATATTAAACCTCAGGAGGGGCCAGATAAGGATAGTGACGGGCTTACTCGCCGGTAACTGTACTTTAAGGAAGCACATGCATATTATCGGCATATATATAGGGAGGAACCTATTTTTCGGTGTGCATGGAAGAGGAGGAAACAGATCCTCACATTATTTTCGCTTGTGAATTATTATCTTATTTGAGATATACCGGGTGTCCCAAGTTATCGTATACATACAATATCTCGCTTATTTGACAAGATAATTTGAAAATTAAAAAACTGTTTTGAATGGTATTCAAGTCCCTTCATAATGACTTATGAAAAAACTTGATTGCATTTGACAGGGATGTGCAGCCACCTATCACTTTTTATTTTAAAATGGTACACACTGTATATTGTCATTAAAAATTGCGTGTTATTCTATTAGGAATAGAACGATACAACATACTTGTGCTTATTTTTTTATTATTAACAACAAAAAATTAACATTTCTGAAATTTAACTAAAATGCATATGCAATTCAAAAAACTAAAACAAAATTATAGCAAGTGTTCAAAATTATTTCCTGCACATTCCATGCACGCTTCAAGACGTCTTAAAATCGTTCTTGTGCAGGCCGCCTGAATCATAGCTGGTGTAACAGCACGACATGCTTCACGAATGCGTTCTTTCAGATCATCTACATCCACAGGTTGCGTTTGATAAACCAATTCTTTAAGGTAACCCCACAAAAAAAATCCAGTGGTGTTAGATCTGGCAAGCGAGGAGGCCAAGCTATAGGTCCATATATAAGTACCAATCCACCTGTTGGGAAACAGTTGATCGAGGTGCTCCGCAACAATACCTGCATTATGAGGGGGAGCACCGTCCTGTTGCCAGATAATTGTATTCCGTTGTGCTTAAGGAATGTCTTCCATAAATTCAGCTAACTCGTGTTCAAGAAAATGTAGATATCTTTCCCCATTCAATGTGCCCTCATAAAAGTATGGCCCAATCAAGTGACCATTGAATAAACCGCACCATACATTTATACCCCAAATAGTCTGAAAACGAGTTGAAGAAACCCAATGTGGATTTTCGTTCGACCAATAATGGGCATTATGTGTATTCACTACACCATTGTTGTGGAAGCGGCTTTCATCACTCCAAAATATTTTATTTAAAAGCAAGGGATCATCGGTAATCATAACATCTATTAAAGAAATAAATTCTAATCTTCGGTCGAAATCAGTAGGCTTCAGTCCTTGAACTAAATGTAATTTATAAGGGTGATATTTGTGTTTTGTCAAAATTCTCTGTACAGTACTTTTGCTTAATCCGTTTTCTTCAGCTATTTTTCTAACAGAAGTATGGGGATTAATACCAACATACGCAAGTACATTAATAACATTATCATCATTGGTCACAGGATTTCGGTGTGGTGCATGGTTTTTGTTTGGGAATGAACCGTTGCGCAATTTTCGTTCCAATCTAGGAAACACCATGTGTGCTACTTGACGACGTTGAGGAAAACGTTCTCGATATAAACGGGCTGCTCGTCGAGCATTTTTCCTGCATTCACCATAAACTAGGAACATGTCAACGTATTCGTCTGAACTAAACGTGAATGGCATCTTACTGATAACAATCGTAATTATTTTTTAATTGGAACTTGTGAATAGTGGGCACAACAAACAATTAAGTCATAGATTAACTACACTAGGCTCTGTTTAACAATAAGTATTTGGAGTTCTTTTTTTGACAGATGCATCGGTTTTTGACAACAGATAATTGATGTACTTCTTTTTGACATTTTTATAACCATCGGCGTAGGCAACATAATTTTTATAAGGATAATTAGGTAATACTTATAAAAAAATCTAAAATGTTAATTTTTTGTTGTTAATAATAAAAAACAAGCACAAGTATGTTGTATCGTTGTTTTCCTAATAGAAATTTTTAATGACAATATACAGTGTGTAACATTTTAAAATAAAAAGTGATAGGTGGCTGCACAAGCCTGTCAAATGCAATCAAGTTTTTTCATAAGTCATTATGAAGGGACTTCAATACCATTCAAAATAGTTTTTTAATTTTTAAATTATCTTGTCAAATAAGCGAGATATTGTATGTATACGATAACTTGGGACACCCGGTATTATCCTAGTACTAGAGTATCCAAGGGAGAATTTCTACAAGAAGAACCTGGTGAAAAGACTGATATGGGCTACTGGTCTCTTCACATTAACGTCACAACCAACAGCACAAAAAGCCTAAAGGCTGAGGTGCCGAGAACTTTTAGCCTCTGACTGTTGGGGCCGAACCAATCGTTGTATTTAAAGCGACAAGCAATTTTGTACAAAAATATTCAGTGGTGCCATTTGAAAATAGAAAGTAAGACACCTCTCTACAAATATCCGTGTTAGGAGTTCTTGATTTATGGGCTTTCTTGGTATTCTATTTCAGGTTTTCACATCTAGCGTAATTCCCGCAAGTTTATTTTCTATTCACACCTCCGATTTTGCCACGCATCAATAGTTTTTTCCTTCCGCAGTAAGCCGAAGTTACTGATGGTTAACTATAAACACTTTCTGCTGCTTCTTTTGCACGTTTACCTGCCTCTTCATCACCCCGAATGGGATGGGATTCACATGAATTGAACATAAGTACATGCAGCACACAGAGCTTTTTTAATTCCAACTAGTATTTTTAATAGACTGTCTGGATTGACCCTAGTGGGAATATACGATAGATCCGTAGGCGATTTTGGCAAGTAGCTACCTATAGGGCTGAAACAAAATTTCCTCAACCTTTAAACAGCTACCTACTAAAAAATTGTAACATATTTTTTCGTTGAGTACACCTCTGTAATATCCGATAAACATCTGGTTGTTCAAGAATTATTGCATTCCAATAATCTGTGTACTGAAACAAATTATGGATGTCGAATTGTGTGTGAGATGCGGGAAAATTTTTTTTTTTAATTCAATTATTTTTAATGACGATAACGGAAAAGCTACCGATTGTGGTTTGATTTCTCAAAAAATAACAAAAAAAAATATTCATATTTTTCATGCTTACTTAAACGTACAGTTTTGAAACGTATTGCCACGGAATACATCATTGTTAAAAAACTTTGAATTCATTGTTATGCTTGTCGATGTACTTTGTTTCGGAACTGCGATATTGTCGATATTTGTCAATGTATTTTGCCCAAGTATCTTCACAGCTGTTTTTCTTTTATTATTGATAGATTCGTCAATATAGTTTTCAGCAACAGCGTTGGACTTCCATCCACCATGCCTTTTCAACGTTTGTATATCAGCACCAGCATCTGACAGTAACGTTGCAGACGATCTGCTAAATGCATGGCTAGTGTATAATTTAGGATTTTGCAAGCCAAGGAATGTTGCTATTTTTTTGGGGGTGTCAGAAAATGTGTTGATGCCAACAGGTTGAAAATTGCATTTTCCGTTTCGATATCCGAGGAAAAAACGATTATTTTTTACATCGTTTGGACGCATTTGAATGTATTTTCGGACTAATGCAATCAGATTAATTCCATCAACATCACCTTCGGTTATTGTAAAAATACTCTCAATCTTTGTCTCCGTATCTGGAATGCTTATTTTAATAAAAGAACCGCAGTCGCTAACATCCTCAGTCCGCATATTTAGTAATTCATTTCTTCGGCAACTTTTGACTTACTTGGCAGCAAATTTGCTACAACAGCAACTTCTTCAACGTCTGAAGGTAGGGACTCTTCAGATTCGCTCATTTTTAAAGACAGAATGGACAGAATTAACAAATAAATGTGGTTATTTTGACAAATATGTCTTAACACTTGAGGTTTTGATCATTGTTGTAATGGTTATCTCCATAGAAACAAACAAGCATGGCTTTGATAGTATTTAAAATTTCAATGAAACGTAATGAAAATTTTCTTTTTTTATTTTCGTCAACTGAATTACAAAAAATCTTGTATATAAACACGGTGCAAAACGCCGTGTTTTTTGCACAAGATGTGTTGGATCACTCTCGTGGTCCAATCCTCACATCTATTGCAAAAACACGTTCATTTTGCAACTAGTTGTATAAATAGCTATTTAAATAATTCCAACGTTGTCGGATTTCGAATTTTCATAAAAAACACATTACCGAAATGGGAGGGTGTTTCAGAAACTAATTTACGTGCGATCGTTTTTTAAATGATAAGTCGCTGATACATCAATTTGTACTTCTATGCAGCTTCTAAAGAATGTCTAAGATATAGGTAACTTAGTGATAAAATTTAGAAGGAAATATTAATGTATCGTACGCCGGCATTTTATAATCTCGGATACAAAAACCTCTGAAAATCAGTTAAAATGGACCGTTTCATGTTTCCTAATGAAAAAACAGGTGTTTTTAATTGCCACGAAAGTTTTTTTCTTCTTTTTTGTTTGGATTTTGATAATTAGTAAGGATGACCCTCCGGATCTTGGAAGCAAACACTTTAATGTCTTTTATTAAAGCGTGACTAATTTTAAAACAAAAGATCATTAATTTTATCGAAGTAAAACACGCCCTAGTAGCCATAATATATTTTTTCTTTATGATATTTTCGTAACGTGAGAAAAAAGAAATTGACTTTGATCGAAAAGCGGATTTTATGAATGAAGAAGATGATGGTTTAATAATTAACAGATTAAATTCTCGAAGAAATATACATCGATCCAACCACACAATAATCCCTTATTCACCACCCGCTCGCCTCCGTATTAAAATCTACACGCAACACACATCGGGAGGCGGTCTAAGAAGCAACCTAACAAACCGCGATATCACATCAAAGCTGTAACATGTCTACCGCTCGAACGAAAAACCCTCCCAAGCTCCAAAGGCAACAAAATCTGCCTTTGTAACCCCCTAACTCGGTTAATGCGCTCATCCATTAGCTCCGTATAAGCAGTCACTTTATTAATACCCTTACTATTATTGAACCTCTGTTCCGGATGCGAGAAAGACACAATGGGGGGTTGGGTTAGCAGATAAATTGGATAATATACAGTATTGGCTATATTTATTCCTCTCACTCAAGGGACAGCTAATACGTATTACGTATATCTGTATCATAAAACATCTCGTTTTGTTTATTTCAATTATTCCATATTTAAACAGTTCTTTCGTTTTATTTTTTGTTTTAATTGTGGCAAGACGATCGGAATATTTTTTTAAATATTCTATATCTATAGCATAATCGCAATCAAGACGGAGTATTAAAACTGCAGTAGCTCGTAATTTCAGGTGTGCGAATTGATCATTTTTTACGGGATACAAAAACCAACATTATACTCACACACTATTTATTTTATTTTGCAGTTGCATAAGTAGGTAGGTACTCAATACAATATAACTTTTTAACGTTTAAAACGTAAGCAACCAAACACGAACACCTTAAATATTTGTAATATCATTTATCTTCTTTTTTCTATTCATATACAGAGTGGTCCTTAAGTAAATGTTCTTATAAATAAAGTATAATATTCACTTACTGAAAAAAATAATTATCGTATATACACACAACTACATTTTTCGAACGTAATTTCATCAATTAATAATCATGTATTTAATCACTAAAATGTGCTTATCTCTAAAACCGTTAAGATTTGGGGATACTAACAAATATACCTTTTTTTGTTGTAATGATGTGGCTTCAATTATTTTTCACAAAAGTAGCGCTAATGTAAAAGGCAAAAAAGTTTTGCGCACGCATACGTGGCCTATGTCTCTATAAAATACATCGAAATAGGTACAAAATTTTGATTTCTTATATCGAAAACCCCCAGCATCGAATTTTTGTGCATATACGTCAAAAAGGGTTAAAGATATTGTAAAAAACGAAAATTAAAATTCCTTGGCATGTTCAACACCCTGTATCTCTTTTAATATCAAAATTTTATTAAGGCTAGTTAATTTTAAACGCAATATGCTGACAATATGCTGACATTTTAAGCCACTTTTCCTCAACTAAACTGCCGAATGTCGATAATTTTAAATTCACGGAAATTGATAAGTTACAGGTTTACGAAAAAAATACTTTCTATACATTCAAATGCTGCTGGACCTGATAATATAAACACCAATATGATTCTACATTGTTGTCCATTTATTTTAGCATATATTACTCATATATATAAATTTTGTCTAGAAAATTCAACGTTTCCTTTAATTTGGAAAGAATCTAAGGTTCTACCCATACCAAAAACGGACAATCCTGTCGATTGCAATGAGCTACGTCCTATAAGCTTATTGTGTACTTTTTCTAAAATCCTGGAAAAAGTGATGGATGAAAAAATACGTCAACACATCATCAAATTCGACTTATTACCTGAACACCAGTCTGGGTTTCGGCCAGGATATAGCTGCACTACTGCACTCCTCAAAGTTTTAGATGACATTTATTCTTATATCGATTCCAACAAACTTTGCATCTTAATCTTATTAGATTACTCTAAGGCATTTGATAAAATTAATCACTCTTTGCTTCTGTCATGTAATTATATGTGTTTTGATAAACAAGCGCAAAAAATGTTGCAGTCCTACTTAGATCAAAGATCTCAAAGAGTATTTCTAAATAAAAAATTGTCAAGGAAAATGTACCTCACACGTGGGGTTCCGCAAGGATCCATCTTAGGTCCCTTGCTATTTTCCCTATACACATCTCAATTTCCAAGTTACCTGAAATGTATGAAGGCTCACTATTACGCGGACGACACGCAGTTGTATATGGATTTTAATGAACCAGACGCTTGTTTAAAAATTAACAAAGAACTTGAAACTATAATAGAGATTTCAACTAAATTCTGCTTAAGTGTAAATTCTTCAAAATCGAAAGTCATGCTATTTGGTCGTAGAAATGAGAAAAATAGAATAAAAAGTAAAATACACTTGAAAATTAATAACGATAGTTTAATTTTATCCAACTGTGAAAAAAATCTTGGACTCGTTTTAGATGACTCCTTAACATTTTCCTCCCATATTTCATCAATAATTCAGAAAGCATTTTGCAATTTGAAACTCTTATTTTCTCACAGACAATTATTTAATAAAACGACCAGAGTTATGCTCTGTGATAGCCTGGTACTCTCGCAGTTTAACTATTGTGATGTGATATATGGACCGGCACTTACACAACTGGATCAAAATCGATTACAGCGAATTCAAAATATGTGTGTTCGTTTTATTTGTGGCATCAGACGTCGAAATCCAACCTCCAGGCATCTTGCAGACCTTGGCTGGCTGAATATAAAAAATAGACGCATTCTTCATAGTTCAGTACTATTTCACAAAATTATGTTAACCCAAACACCTTATTACCTATCGAAAAAAATTAAAAAGAGATCAGAAGTACACAATGTAAATGTGAGATTTAAAAATAAAATTAGTATGCCGAAACATAAAACCACGTTATTTCGATCTAGCTTCTCATATAACATTGCTAATCTGTACATTTACATTTAAAAATGATGCCAGCAACGGACGAAAAAATGTTCTTGGTAGAGCATTATTTCCGCTCTTACGGGAGCGGTCGCAATAATCTTACAGCAGCTATCAATAAAAAAACAAAAATTTAATAAAGTAACCCCCAGAAAAAGTGTGATAATCAGGGCTATTCTGTAAGTAAAGTGGTTATCGCAGTTGTTAACCATAGCAACTCTGCTAACAACTTTCGATAATGACTTTAGTAACCACTTTCGAAATTTTGGTATTCTCTAATACATGGTTGGCAACTGTTGTTATGATAACAACCTTCAAGACCCAAACGTGAAAATGGACGTGACAGCGCCGCAAAATAGTTCTAATGTGCGCAAAATAGGTCTAGTCGTTTCTTTGCTTTGACAGAGTAAATAATTATAAACTTCAAAAATTTGTGTGATTGTTTATTTTTTTTGTTAAGCTTAATTGAAATATATATATAGTTTACGATCAAAATCCTTTTGAAAAACGAAGTAAAATAATTTAAAGCCAAAATAAATGAAATTTGTAGCTGTATTGAAAAGGTATGATGGATTCTTATTAAGACACGTACAGTAGGATTTATATAAATGACCAGAAATTATAATTCTCTATAACAGATAAAATTACCTAGAATGGTCAACTAAAGTTCTTGTTCTACTACCTAAAGCTAAAATGTTCACATTTTCTTGTCTCTGAATTGGGTCTGGAATGTTTATATTCTCTTCATCATCCGGACCAGTGGCCCTAAATCATCCATGTGTATTAGCTTTGATACATATATTGTGCAAAAGCAGCACATGCATATAGAATATAGAATAAATAAATAAAAACATT
>CAJUYI010002029.1:0-17826 GCA_910591695.1 Galerucella pusilla
GGATACTTTTATCTGAAAAGCACTGTATAAACAAGTACATTAAGCAAAAAAACCCAAAAATTCAATTCTATAGCTAACCAAAGGGGAATCGGTCTGTTTCTTTTGAACGAATTTACTAAATTTTCTTTTCATCATCCATGTAATCAATTTCCTTTCAAATATTATGCCAGAGTCCGTATATATTTTACTCTCAAATGTATATTGAAAGATTTGAAAAACAATAGATAACATTTAACACATAAACCAAACTCCAAACTTAGTATTTTACAACATTTATAAAAATTTTTAATAAAGGTATCCTAGAGCTGCTTCTCTTTTTACTGTTTCAGCCTTGTCAATCCAAAAAATACGCGTTATTTAAAGATCAAAATTTAAGATTTAGTGGCCCTATTATTCTGGTGGCTAATGACTATATTTAATTGAATTTGTGATAAATATCTGCTAGATTATCAATAAGAATCACAAAATTACTAAGATGCTGGATAAAAACTGTGAATTGATTCATTTTAAAAATTCAAGTTTATTTTTTCTTACCTTTTCAAATTCATATCCCGAACATTTTTCGAAATAAACCTTT
Organism: Galerucella pusilla; assembly: GCA_910591695.1. NCBI lineage: Eukaryota > Metazoa > Arthropoda > Insecta > Coleoptera > Chrysomelidae > Galerucella > Galerucella pusilla. Next base: position 578 of record CAJUYI010002029.1, read on the forward strand.
GTGATAAAGAATCCTATTAATTTAAATATATATTTCTCTAATTACCCCTGTATAGCTAAAAATAAAATAAGCTTTTCGAACTTATCTGGTATCTACCGGTCTCGTTATTGACAACAAAAGCGAGTCGTAAACATAATTTATGAGAGCGGCGTCCGTTTGGGACAGCAACTTGAATCAAAACGCCCCGGAGTGAAACATCTTATATTTTTATTCTGTAATCTTTGGATAAACGGACAGCGAAGTCATAGTAAATAGCAGGATTCGTTTTTTTTTAATTTACATTAACTTTGTTCATCGAACTAAATAAATATATGTCCTTCGCACAAAACGGTTCATGCATGAAGATCATTTCACGTCCGAGATTTTTTTTTTGTTTCATACGGATCGATTGTTAGAAAAAATGCGACCGTAATCCCGAACATAACAAAACAAACGAGACTAGATTCAATATGCTGAGGTAGATTTTGATACCCGACGACCTCCTTATACGTGATAATTTAAAAATGACAACATGTCTGATAGAGAAATAATATATATAGTGAAAGTCGATGTGAAAACATGAGAAAATAGCAAGGTTATCCAATATATTTCCTAAAATTGCTATAGGAATATTTTCCTGGCTTCAGTAAAAGAAAAACAAGTAGTAACCCAATTACAATACCTAGTTTGCAAATTTGTTGGTTATATCATGGTTTGGAAAATAGGGCATGTCCACGTGACGTCACAAACTATTTTGACAACTGCCCGGTGGTAAAACAATAAACAAAGCGCGTTCAGAACACGTGGTACTTAATAGTGAGGTTAGGTATGCTGATTTATAATGATAGATCGTGTTTGAGTTTAGTTGATTTTGCTTCAGTGTACTTTTGTTGAGCTTGCATATTTAATAATATATAATATAGGTTAATTGTTGTTTGATAATTTTTCATCGTGTCTATTGTTTATTGTTATACCACAGGGGTATTGTCAACTGTCATGGACATGTTCTATTAACTGGTTAACTTATAGTTAACCCGGTTGGTGGCTCATATCTATGATCTACAATAATTTTAGTTCTGTGGAGTGGTTTTGACATTACTTTTATAGAAGCCATAACATTACTATATTATTTAATATTTATTTTCTCACCTGAACTTGAAAAATCGTAATGGTATCATCCAACATCTGTACTCGAATAGCCAACATCTTGCCGCCCTTTTTAGGCGTCGACGGAGGCGTTCGATTGCCTCCACAATCTACGCCCGCGGGTGTGGATAACGAATGGTGCATTCCTGCTGAGGTACTACCACCTGTACTAGATAAGGCGCCGGTCGAACCTCGATTACTGCTGTTCGATTCCATTTTGAACGCGAACGGCCGCCTGCTGGTCCAGAACTATTATCGTGTGACGAAATCCTGCAACAAAATACATATTACTTGAATACTTGAGGTGATTTTAAATCAACCAATCTTTATTAAAATAATGGTGTTCATTATATTGTCAATTTTTATTTCAGCCATGACTCAATTTCATAATATAGACGCCCACTGTATAATCGGATCTAAGCACAAGAGTTCAACATGTGCATGCATTACTTCATGCTAATATAAAAAATTCTGTCTCAAGTTTTATATCTACAAGAATGAAACCTCTTGACGCCTACACATTTTATACAAATTACAGGTAACTTTTATAAAAAAGATTACTAACATATAATTAGAATAGAATGAATGCTAGTATTTTTATTGGTGGAATTTTTTCTCTTTTTTATTCAATTTGTTGATAAAGGTGCCATATTTCTATTATACTATACAGATAGACATAAAAAGTTTATTTATTTGACAAAATTAAGGACCTTTTATAATGGTTCTGTCCTGATATTTCTCTACTTTTTATCCAATTAGACCATATTTCATAACAAAATAGATCTAAAAACTTTTAAATTAATACCCATATTATATGACTAAGTACAATGACTATTGTATAATGTCTATATTTCAATTTTCAACACTGTACATTTATGATAAAGAAACTAAAAAGTATTAAGAGCAATTGAGGTCTTGACAAGCTACAATGATATTGTACTTGGCAGTGTTCTAAATTAAAAAATGATACTCAATAGTTAACCTACTTAAATTTATGTTGAACAATATAGAGGACCCACTATGGAACTCGATAACAATGCAATTTTTAGTGAAAGAACATAATGAGTCACTCAGAATTAGTTAAAATTAGAAAACTATTAAAAAAACGTCACTTCAATGCTGTAAATTATATTATTAAGGTGGGGATTGAGGTGTAGTAATAATAGTAATGGTAACTTAATAAAAGGAAGAGAAGAAAACTAAAATTATTAGTGTAACCAGTTAGAAAATTGACCAATTAATCAATGATTTCTTCTACAGTTAGTTAATCTAATACCTCTTTTTAAATCAAATTTAAAGGAAGTTGAACTATAACAACTTAACTTACATAAAAGTCCATTATCTATAGGTACTAATTAATTGCACAGCTTTTTCTTGGTTGGTGTTTGATTATAAAATGTATATTGTTGACAAAAAAAAAACATGATTAAACATAGAGTGACCTGGTGACCTTGAAATCCAATAATGATTATAATCATATTACATGTACACTTTTAGCAAATGAAAAGAACATAGTAGGAAATATTTCAAATGCAAATTGAAGGTTACAGTTGTCTTTATAAAAATGTTTAGTGACAAAAACCATGCAATAAATTGCTTGATGTAGGTACCTAGAATATTTTTATTCAACACATATATGCAAAGATTTATTAGATCTAGATATAAAAGGGCTAAGGTAAAAAAAGTAAAAAATATTTGTATGTAGACAAGAAAATGGTGGAAAACCAAGGCAATTAAATACTAGCACTTAAGGTTTTTATGAAAAATTATGTTGTATTAACCTTGTTAATGTCACAATAATGTTGTCCCGATTCACTTACACAATGATCACTAGTCAAAATTTACATAATTTTTGATAACATTCTTGTTATGGTTGACAAATTACTATGGTTGAGAGAATTATTGTACATTTCAATTGTAGGAGTGTAAAGAATAGACATGATATAAACAATAATAGTGTTTTTCAAAATGAACTCAACCCTAACATAAAATACAGTCACATGCATGGCATATTCTCTTTTTATTCAATTTTTTTGTTAATCATTTGTGTAATTAGTTGCTATCGAGGATAAGGTATATTTCTATATATTCTGATTATAAAAATAATAACATTACTGGCGTCTAATGACAATAATGCAATTTTAACAATCCAGTCGTTTAAAACAATAGGAAATATTTCCAAAGCAATTAGAAATATTATCATTAGAATTAATGGAAAAATCTATAAACATAAATAACAAATTAATTCGTAAATTTACCGTTTAATCCAGCCATCATCATTTTTGTTTCTATTATTTAGTAAACACCTACATTCACTTGCTTGAAACTAATTAAATTGAAAAATCCACGACCGCGTTAATGACTTAGCTTGTTTCAACAACATTTCGCGTGGGTTTTATTAAAAAGCATCCAAAATTGGTCTTATTAATTAAGACAACCTGTAATGAATCAAAGGAAAAGCAAACCCACCACATTAATTACTGCGATGCAAGACAAACTTCTTGACCTACTACCGTTCGAACACGTAAAACGAACAGAAACGGAAGATGTTACATATGTCCTAGCTTTTCAAGAATTATGTGCCGACAGCCCACCCAATCCCTGTGGTCATTGATCTCCGTTTTTGAGAATTTCATTCAACATTAGACCAAAGTTTCTATGGAATAACACATTATGTACTTACATTCATATTATGGATTCTCTAGAATATTCCAAAAACAAGCACCTAAGTATTTGTTTATTGTTTAATATACACACACCCAACTTTTACAATCATTCTCATACCGCATCAAGTATTGGACTGTTCAAGTTGGCACCAGAGAAAACATGTTGGCACTAATGGAAAATGGAATAAGAATGAAAACAGCTGGATAGAATTTATGCCAGACAGAAAGGTATAGGCTTCTACAGAGATTAAAAAAAGATATAAATGTATGGCGGGGTAAGCGATTGAGTAAGTTCGGAGCACCCGAAAAGAGCAATGCAATGCAGAATAGGACTCAATTTCATATGTGTATAAAAAGTAAAATAGAAAATATTATTTTATATTCACTTTACAGCCTATAGTAGTGGTAATGTTCATTTATACTAATTAATCATTAGATGTAATATTTAATTTAACTTAATTAAACAAAAAACAGTTCAAGGCAAATGCTTCCAACGCAGTTTTATTGGTTAATTATTAAGCTAGTCCAGCTCTGCCCTGCCACAGAGTACACCATCTTAGATGGTTTACTCTGTGGCCATGTCTAGCTTCACACCATCTTCACACCACACATAACTTACTTACTTCACATTAGTAAAATGACAGCTGGTTAGCTGCTACTTCAGTTGATTCAGGCACTAAACATGATGGCGGATAGTTTCATGTGAACATTCAAAATATGTTTAGAGACTGTTATTGCATCATAAGTAATATTTGTAGTGGTGAAAAGTGTTTTGTATAAGATGACTTCTTTACAATACGTGGTTCATCCTCTGCCTGGAAGCGAGGAGCAATTTAATGACAGGTAAAGGTCAGAAAATGGCAAGTATAGGGTTCAATGAATTTTCCACCATTTTCGACATGGAAGGTTTTATTATTTCTTTATAATGAAGATTGTGACATTCCTCTACGGAACCACTCCCTGATATTCTATCTTCCCAAAGGTCAAAATGAACTCGTACTTATTTTTCTCCGTCAGAAAACTGAGTTAGATTCAGAACATTTGGTCTTTTTCTTATTGGTACCATTGTCCTCATTGCAGGGGGAGTAAATTTTGATATTATTAATTCGTAACGTGATAAATCCCAACTACAGTTCAAGACTGTTGCAAAATTAATTTGAATATTATCCTGTACTAACGTAAACGACATTTGCTATGATTTTTTCGTTGGAAAATTGGATCATTTGAATAAATATTTAATAAATTTGATAAATTCAGGCGGAAATAAATATTGGCAAATCAGTTGCTTTTGGTATTGCAGATAAAAATAGTTGATTATCATGGGAAAAAAATGTTTGCTCATTGGACAGAACTTGTATTTTAGTATATTATCAAATATTGGAAAGCACACCTTTATACATTATCTATTAGGTTATGTTATATTAATTCCAAGATGCCTTATTAATGAAACGGATTTTAATCCATTTCTAAATTACAACCATAAAATTTTATATTATGAATTATCATGGTTGTTGTTCTCATCTGCTATAAATTCATAATCTTTATAGATTGAAAGAAGTAGCAGATAGAACAAACAGATTAGGACAAAATATCCATCCAGGATTATCAAATTTACGTACTGGAATTAAACGGATTTGCTTGGCACCAACATACATAGCTTTATTGTTAGATGATGGCAGAATATGCAGAGTATCCTATAATGTATTATCTGATAGATTGGATTTAAGCAAAAATGAGAAAAAGTAAGTAAAACTCTTCATTTTTGTATTGAATTCTCTATGGAAAACAATTTAAGGTCTTGGACTACACGCAGCTCAGGTGGAGCGGGAGCTAGCAGTGGAAATGGAACCGGTGGTAGTGGTGGGAACAAACCTACTGGAGGAAGAGGTATTAGAACTAGAGCCAGAATAATGAGATCTAATACTGCTATTAGAGGTGGGAGCAACAGTGGTAAGAGAAGAGTACAAATTTTGTATTTTAATATTTTTCCAATTTCTTCAACACCTTTTTTTGTTAACCCTTTATTCACATAATAGGTAGTAGGGGAGCTCCAGTTATAATAGGAACTAGCTCAACTAGCAGTGGTCGCCCAATGGTAACAGTACCAGCTCCTTATGTACCAGAAGAACTAGTTTCACAAGCTCAAGTGGTTCTACAAGGAAAAAGTAGGAATTTAATAATAAGAGAATTGCAGGTAAATAAATTTAGGTACTTCTCTATATCAATTTAGTGCATTAAATTATTACATTTATTTAGAGAACTAACTTGGATGTAAATCTTGCTGTCAACAATCTGCTTTCTCGAGATGATGAAGAAGGAGAAGAGGGCGATGATGCAGCAGATTCTTATGTTCCTGAGGATCTTATATCATTACTTGATGGGGGGTTTCATCCAGATCATTCGGTTATTATTGATGCCGATGCTATGTTTTCTGAAGATATGTTTGGTTATTCAGGCATAAGAAAGTAAGTTGATCATTTTTAGGGCTCACAATATTGACAAATTTGAATTGAAATAAAAATATGTCTTTACTAGTGTTTTGAATTATAATTATGTAAAATATATTTTGAGCTCTTACATATCCATATATTCTTTGTGCATGTTGGCGCCCTGTAGATTTATCAAATTTCTAACATTCATCATTCTTTTATTTCAAACTTGAGCTTTAAAATCTGTTGATAGAATAATTGATTTTGTACAAATCGCTTAGATTTTATTCGCTCATCTATAACTAATATATTTTTGTTGAAATTAAAATCCCAAACTTTCCTCTCATCTGCATTTTTAACATTTCATTTTCTTATCCTTTAAACTGTGTTTGTTTTGTTCACTTTTATCCGTTACTTTTGTTTTTCGTTTGTTTGGCTTTTTTCACTAACTTTTGTTTAAAAATGTTTGACTTTGCTCAAACAAGCTTCCTTAATAGTCGTGGCAGCAGCAGCCGCAATCGAATACCAGACCGAGATGCACCACCAGCTAATTCAGCAAACAATTCCGAAAGAGACAGAGAAACATTTTCCAGATGGAGAGACAGGCAGTATTTCGGACCTAGAAGATGGTTGGAGTGCGCCTTGAGAGACAACACATTCGACAAGGATTCGGATCACAAGAAAAAAGATAACGCATGTCCGTTGTGGATATCTGACGATTTAGAATTTTGGCCAGAACCAGCTCCTAAATTCATCCAAATCGCAACACTCTATAGCGAACTAATTGCATTATCTTCAAACGGACACATTTACCAATGGAAATGGAATGAACATGAACCATATAAACACCCGGAAAATTCTAATATCCACCACCCGAAAACCATTCCATTGGGTCTTGTGGGGGAAAAAATAACACAACTATCAGGATGTTCTATGCGTTGTTCTGTAGCTACTGAATCTGGGAAAGTGGCGACCTGGTTGGACGAACTTTTAGCACCAGCTGCCAGCAAACTTGAACATGCCGCGCAAGCTTACACGGAATTTCAATCTGATAAGATCTCCGCTTTATATACCTGTCCGTTGTACACTGTCGCCAGATTGGACAGTGGAAGCCTATATTGGTGGTATGAAATTGTGTGATTAACCAAACAAAAAAATCGTTTTATAACCTCTAAATTTTAGGGGTGTTTTGCCTTTTACTCAAAGAAAACGTTTATGGGAAAAATATAGAGCCAAGTGTAGAAAACAAAGACCATCTAACAACCAATCGGATATAGTAACCGGGTCTCAAGTATGCATGAAAAATTGTCCGATGTATCAACCGGGAGCTATTGGTTTCACCGTAGCCAGTGGCGTACCGAAAGTTGGACAACTACAAAACGCTGCTTGGACTTTGAGCGATACTTGTACGTTTAAAATTATGAACGTCACTACCAGTAGTACCGAGAAAAGGAGCGACATTCCCACCGCCAGTTCGTTAGGTAAGTTTTAGCGAATCAAATATTTAATTTTTGGTTGTAGTATCCCAAGAAAATTTTTTTTTCTCGCGTTTTTTAGCAAATTTGGGTAGTAAAACTACCATTAACAAGGAAAACACCGATAGGTTGGATATGCCTCCACCGCCATCTCCGGCTTCTAGTACTTGCAGTGACACTGGGAGTGTCAACAGTCACAGTAAGTACTTAGTTGAATAAAAAATTATAATTCTATAACGCTACACAGTATACAGAGTTCGGCAAAAGTCCGGGACCGGACAAATATCGCAGAAAATATAAATTTTTTTTATACCTCAAATTTTACTTCAACTTAAACTATAATTTGTGAATATTTTGAAACATACAGGGTTGTTCCAATAAAGTGTGGCGTATCAAAGTTATATTTTTTCTCATGGAACATCCTATATTTCATTGCATTTTCTGATTGCCTTTAAAAAATATAATACTCCTTCATAATGGTTCCCTATACCTAAATACAGAAAACATTTCGAAAACAATTAATAACTCATTGATGTAATAAATTTCAGCAAATTTTCGCTTACATCTTAATAGTTGGACATTCGTGGAATGTATTCCACGATTGAGTACTAAATATTTCTTTACAGGGTGTTCAGAATTTTCAGTTTCATTATTAGATATTCAATGTGCAGTATCAGGCTTATTTTAAATGGAACACACTGTATTTTATAATAACAATAAACGTCATTTAATGGTACAACCAAATGGCCATTGACCGAGGTCCTTCAGCCAGTATTATTTACATTTTTTATTATAATATACTTAATAGTAATAAAAGTAATATTTTGTGTAATTAAAAAAAAATAAAATAATTAATTAGATAGGAAATTAAAAAAAGTTAAGAGTTATTGCCAGAATTTTCATTATCCTTCAGTGGCTATTTACCACTTCCCAAACTCTATTATGAGGATATTTTCGTTTCAACTGTTGTGGGTGATCTCGTTCAATGCATAGTTTGTCCATTATTTCTTTATTATGTGTCCGCACTCATCAACTTCAATGTTAATGGCAGAATAGTGAAATATTTAATATTCCATTTCATCCTACGGACTATGGACAAAATGAGAGTTCTCAGAATTGCCAATGACATTAATTTTAGTATAGAACTTTTTAATACCTCAATTCCTACTTTTAAAAAACAGACAAAAATCTTGAATTTTTAACTTCCAATTTTAATTTTCATCATGGGTATTTTAAATTGTAATATTTTGTTTCATATTTTAAATTGTATTTCATTGATTTCCTGTTATAGTTTGTGCATTTTTTAGTATTGTATTTTTATTATTGCATTTTGTATTCGCCCACTTTTAATCTAATTTTGTATTAAAATGTTAGATAAATAAATAAAAATAAAAAAAAACTATATGGCCATAGTCGAGTATCGGTCTACAGATACTTTTGTATATGTGTGCTGCAGTTTTCTTACTTATGCCCATGTTTTAGTATGTTATGCTTCGAAAGTGTTTTCCTCGGCTAATACATTTATTCTTTGCTATCTCCACGTTTTTTTTAAAGTTAAGTTTATTGTCGATAGTCATACCAAGGTACTTTACAGTTGATGTGCATGGAATTATTTTATTGTTAATATATAAAGATGGTGTTTTGTGTGTTGGTGTATGATTGAAGATTATTAATTGCGATTTCGAAGGCTTAGGCGTTCTGTTCATTAATGTTTGCAGTTCGTTCATTGTTTTTTTGATGCTGTTATTATGACTAATTAAAGCAGTGTCATCTGCATACTGCAATATGTATTTTTGTAAATTAATGTGCTCTGGTGCCCTGTATTTAAATACTTCATCATATTCAAAAAAATGTCGTCTTTCGAATGGTATGAGGGTGTCCTATACCTTAGGTATTATACTTTTCGTGCAATTTACAATTTGCATAAATAGTATGCTAAGTCGATTTTAAAACATTTGCAATTCTCTCTTAAATTTCAAACTAATGATCTTGGCATAATTGTTGTAAGATACTAAATAGATCACGTTTTGAGCCTCCAGAAAATATAGGGTTTTGCTATCCTATACAGAGTGGTTAAAAAGATATAGCGACTCTCACAGAAAAATCAGTATACACTTGGACATTTTATGAAATAACAAAAAACGAAGAGTTTATTACTAGAATGAATAAAAACAAAACTAAATTATAATAATTGAACCAATTATCAACATAACACTCGTATTGTGTGAAACTTTTTTGTTTTTTGTTATTTCATAAAATGTCTATAAGTGGATAGTGATTTTTCTGTGAGAGTGGCTATATCTTTTTAACCACTCGGTATAGGATAGCAAAACCCTATATTTTCTGGAGGCTTAAAACGTGTTCTATTTATTTTCTCCCAACAATTATGCTAAGTTCATTAGTTTTGAAATTTAGAGAGAATTGCAGATGTTTTAAAATCGATTTAGCGTAAAATTTAAGAAAATTGTAAATTGCACGAAAAGAATAATACCTAGGTATAGGACACCCTCATACCATTCGAAAGACGACATTTTTTTGAATATGATGAATTATTAAAATAAGCCTGATACTGCACATTGAATGATCTAATTATGAAACTGAAAATTCTGAACACCCTCTAAAGAGATATTTAGTACTCAATCGTGGAATACATTCAACGAATGTCCAACTATTAAGATGTAAGAGAAAATTTGCTGAAATTTGTTATATCATTAATTTTTTTCGAAATGTTCACATTTTTAAAAAAGTCATTATAACTCGGATCCCTCTGTATTTAGCTATAGGGAACCATTATGAAGGAGTATTATATTTTTTAGGGGCAATCAGAAAATGTAATAAAATATAGGATTTTCCATAAGAAAAAATATAATTTTGATACGCCACACATTATTGGAACAACCTGTACACATCGCGTCATATAAAACTGGTACAACTATTATAATCCAAAATAGTGTTTTTGTAGCTGTGTAAATTGATCTTTTAAAAATTGTCAATGCTAAACCAGTTGTTATGGTATAATTTCTAGGGCAGTGATGCCAGCTCAACAAAAATGTTAGTATGTATATGTAATGATGAAATTAAATTTTGTGAAGCAATAAAACAAATTGGAAAAAAGAAAAATCTATTATATCATTTATACACAAACAGTAACTAGCTTAAATTTAGAAATAGTGTGATATTGTAATAAATACAAAAGTATTACATTTTTACAGGTTCGAATATTTTTTTAAATAAAATTTGGTTGGTTAATTAGATGACTGATTTAAAAAAAGGTGAGACAAGGATCAAACTGTTGTAGGAAAAATTGAAAATGGAAGACCAGTTTTAACTAGAATAGAGCTAAACATAGCTTTATCTGATTATTTATACGAAAATCCCTTTAATACGGCAAGACATGCAAAAGATACAGAAAACGAATGCTTCAGTAAAAACAGAATCGAGAAAAATTAGAAAACCTTATTCAAACAATTGTGCATTTGTATCCATAAAATTTCAAAAATAACTACAAAATTTCAATAGAAAAGCTTACAGTTTTAGATTTGATTACGAGATCCACGTAATTCAGAATTAAAACATTTCAAATAAATGAACTAACAAATAGATTATAGACCATGGCAGCATGAAAGCCATGAAAGTTTACATTCAATAATTAATAACGTGTCATACCCCCATTATTATTGATAAGTTCTTGTAATCTTGTAGGCATTGAGTCAGTTAAATTTAATGTTAAATGTTCATCTTCTCTCAAGCTTTCCCAGGTTTCTTCTATTAGTGTCCATAAGTGCTCTTTGTTTCGTGGAATTGTATTTAAAATTTTTAATTTTTTTACCATAAGCCCCCAAACATTTTTTATTGGATTAAGGTCTGGACTTTTAGCGACCCATGGTAGCGTTTCAATGTTATTTTCAGCAATATAATTGCGTACGCTGCGAGCAGTGTGCACTGAGCAATTATCATGCTGAAAAATAAAATTATCATTGGGGAAGATTTCCCTAACCGATGGTAACATCACTCCATCCAAAATATCCAAATAATTCCTCGCATTTAATCTTCCTTCGATTCTCCAGCACATTCCTAAACCTCCTCTATACATCCAAGCCCAAACATTTACAGAAAATCGTCCAGACTTATCATTAGAAGAAATATAATTTTCATTAAACCTACTTCGAGGAGGTCTATAAACTCTAATTTGGCCGTCATTATGTGATTGGAATACTTTTTCATCGGAAAAAATTACCCTGCCACAAAAATTTAATGTATCGCTTAAAACATAATTTAAGGCAAATATTATTCTACCATGCTTAGGTTCTTCATTTAGTTTGTATTTCCGAGCGGCTGCACAATTCTTTAAATTAGTTTTTCTAATTCTTCTTAATGCGGTTGTTATTGAAGCATTGAAGTTCACTGCAACTTTTGCATGTCTTGCAGTATGGAATGGATTTTCCCTCAAATAATCAGTTAATGCTTCGTCTTGCTCCGCTGTAGTTATAAATGGTCTTCTAGTTCCTCTTTTTCTGCTAACAGTTTGATCGTTATCTCACCTTTTTTTAATGTTTTGAATCGTGGTTCTACTTCTATTTAACTCTTGTGCAAGTCGTCTAATGGACCAACCATCCTCTATTTTGGAAATGATTCGCATTTTATCGAATTCACTTAAATGTGCTGGCATCGTGGATAATGCGTTCTGTCAAATTTGACACATGTGTCTGTTTGTCATTTTGATTAGTAAAGTTTGGTTTACATAGGGAAAAAAAGTGTACCAGTTTTATATGACGCGGAGTGTACGTTTCAAATTATTCTCAAATTATAGTTCAAGTTGGAGTAAAATTTGTGGTATAAAAAGATTTTCCGAAAAATTTATATTATCAGCGATATTTGTCCGGTCCCGGACTTTTGCCGAACTCTGTATATCAGTAATTGCGGTTCTATACATGCTTTCATTGTCAGAGACACTCTCATTGAACACTTAATTCCAATTCTATAATATTGTTTCTTTTCCGAAGAACGTCAAAAGAGGACGGTAGTTACCAGTTCCGATCTAGGTACAGAGCAAAAGAAAGACGAAGAGGAATGGCTTTTACGTGACGTGATTTTCGTCGAAGACGTCAGAAGCGTACCCACCGGCAGAGTACTAAAAGTAGACGGGGCTTACGCAGCTGTACGATTTCCCACCGTCCATTCAAAAGATCCCAAGGACGCGGATGATATTCTACAGGACTGTCGTTTAATGAGAAAGGACGATTTACAGGTAAATACTTCAGTAAATATTTGTTAATGTACGGTTTTTTTTAAATATATCTTTTCAGGTGATAAAATCGTCGTCAAATTCTCGCGTTCCGGATTGTTTTCAAAGAACACCGAGACGAATTCAAATACCGGAAAACGGCGGGCAAATATTGACGGTAGCAGTGGACGGACGCGGTATACACGCCATCGTTAGAAACGGTTCGAATCTGAGTTACATCATTTATAACATCAGCAGTGGTCGTGTGGAGCAAGATAAACAATTTCCCAGTGAAACTGCTGCTTTTATGGGACTCTATCCATCTTACATTAACCTAACCTGCGCCGGAGAGGTAAATATCAACACCTTGTAAAATATCACAGTATGTATATTATTATTTTTTTACAGAGTTCCGAATCTATCTTGATCTTACGTGACGGTAACAATACTATTTACCCATTGGCTAAAGATTGCGCAGAAGCAATTAGAGATCCGCAATTTCTTGACCTACCACCGGTGAAATGTTTAACGGCCGGTACTATGGCTCTATCCGGTACGGGAACCAATATGAAAAATCAAGTTGCCATCGTTATTTTTGCATTGGAACAACAACTGTTGATGCCGAAAATTTTGAGATGCGATTTGGACGGCGTGAGACAAGTTTTGGCCCAATTAGACAGCGATTTCAGTAAGTAAATTTGTTGGTAATGTGAAGCAGTTACAGAATTGTTGGTTTTTTTTTTCAGAAACTCATAATTTGATAGGAAAATCGTTTTTAAATGAAAGGTGCGATGGAAATCGTAATATCTTCCATACAGTGGTTAATATGTGTACTCCGACTTCTAACAAGGACCCAGAAACAGGTAAGTCCCTTTCTGATACTCGTTTTATACATATAGCGCTGGAATAATTGAGAGCCTGTACCAATTCAACACAACTACCACTCTTTATGGTTTTCTATAGCGAAATAAAATATTCCAACTCAACTTCACCATCAAATTCCTTCTTTTGTCCATTTTCCTTCAATTCTTTTTATTTCTGTACTAATACTTGTTTTATAAATATAGTGCTGGAAATATTGAGAGACTGTACGAAGACTGTACCAATTCAACATAACTACCACTCTTTCTAGTTTTCTATAGCGAAATAAAATATTCCAACTCAACTTTACCATCCTTCTTTTGACCATTTTCCTTCAATAATTTTTTTAATTTCTGTACTAGTACTTGTTCTACTAGTACTACAAGTCCTACGGAAAAAAGTTAAATGCAAAGTTGTGAGTAATAGAAAGCTCTATAACTTATGTATCCACAATTTTCACACATATCCTCAAAATTTATGTGAAAAACTCAAATAACCAAGTTTTTGGTTTTTTATTTTTATCTTTTTCAAAAAAAGTATTTTTTTACGAAATTTCGTGAAAACTTATCTCATTATGTCCCAAATACACTGCAATTTATTTGATTTGAAATATTTTTTTTTTCCCCTATTTTGACTTAATATCAAAAAAGCACCCTAATTTTCAATCGAAAATTCTCGCGTCAAAATATCAGCTTTTTTTTTAAAGTCGGTGGGCTTTTTGTTCGTTGGAATCTCTACTTTCTGGTAGTCTGGAAAAAAATATACATCTCCATGGTAAATGTTCTCAGAAAATGCAAAAACTGAAAAAAACCCAATTTTTTTTAATCACTATGTACAATTTCATCGAATAAATGTGATTGCTGCAATTTTTTCGAGTTAAAAAGTTTATTGATTAAATTCAAATTATATTCATGTCATAGAAATTCTCATAAAGTGTGAATATACATGTAAATCGTACTATTGAATTTAGATAGTTCATTTTGATTACATTACAATAATTATTTAAAAAACGTTAATCTTGATATACATTATCTTGAATTCTAATCATCTATCAGTTAATTTTTGTTTCTTTGGTGGCATTTCTTCATCGTTATACTCGAAAAACCTTTCCAAATCTAGTTGATCTTCGAAATCTTCAAGACCATCACCTTTTTCGTTTCCAATGTTATTTCCAGTCTGCATTGGTTCTTCATCCACAATTTCATCTGAATCATTTACTTTCTCGTAGGTTTTTTCTTCCGTATTGGAGCAGTTTTCAGAACCATGACAATTTGTACATACATTTGTGAATTTTAAACCATAAACCATGTTTTCGGTAGCCACATTCCAAACTGTTACACCCAGTTTCACAGCTGCAGCAATACTTCCGGAATTGAATCATTTTCTGTAAATTTGGGCATAATGCCACGTTGATGTTTCTTCCAGCTTCTATCTGTTGCTGTCAATTTGTTGCCCATCCAAGTTTGAAGCTGATAATATGACCTGTAACAATGCTGTTCTGCTGCTCCTTCAGTGGGTGAAATATTTGCCAAAATGAAGGATGATTTAATTTTTGCCAATTGATTTTTTAGAAACCTTGATTGACTCAGTGTTATTTTTTCATTTTTACATTTATAAATAGATTTGATTAATTGTAATCCATTTTTTAGGTTACGTTGCTTTAAACCCACATCTCTATGAAACACCTTAAAACGCGCTAAAATTTGTAGGTCACTCAGGTATATAAATTATCTTAAAACAGCAATAGATAGGCATCAACAAATATTGCTTAAAGAAGATTCTACAACTTTTTCAAAATATTGTAGATCTTATTAAATATTAACAACTTTACCATTTAACTTTTTTCCGTAGGACTTGTAGTTTTGCCGGAAATCGAGATAAACCATTTTTCACCCTTAAAAACTCACCCCCTCCCTCTTCCCGAAGTCGGATCGCCCGTAATTTATTTTTTTCATTAATTATATCACATTTCCCTCCTTTTCTAATGGGTTTTATCCTACTATTATTTTTTTTGTTTCAAAAATTATCGACCCTGGTCTAAAATTCCTTCTTTTGTCCATTTTCCATCAATTCTTCTTTTAATTTCTGTACAAATTCTTCAGAACAACCGACCTTCGTCCACGAAGAACCGATCCCGGCTCCAAGCTGGCCACCGGAATCTTTCGACGTAGCCTCGGGAGACGAAGATAGCCTAATGAGCTTAGGAAGTAGCGCAGCTAACAAAGGCGGAACTAATCCGATACCTCCGTCGATTAATTTGGTGATAGATCCCACCGAAAGAAGATCCAACGCCATGCAAATCTTGCACGCTTTATTGTACGATTCGTCCGTCTTGGAATCGCATTTAATTGAGATGTTGTGTGCCAAGTAAGTTTAAATTTTTTTCGTTTAAATTCACCAACTAAACATTGTCAAAACGGCCTTGAGTCTTTGATACGCCCCACTGTCATTTTAGTTAGATAGAAGCGCACAGATGGCGTTTGCTGGACCAAATCACTCATAACTTTACATTTTTAGGGATGCTCAAGGTCAAACTCCATTTATGTTAGCCGTATCCTCAAGAAGCTATCCAGCCGCTTTGGAACTATTTGAGAAAATAATTAAACTGGGCACTCTCCAAGAACGCGAAGAGATGATATTTCCAAAAGGTTCCAACCCCGATCATTCTCCATTGCACGTTTTGTGCTGCAACGATACCTGCAGCTTCACCTGGACCGGTAGGTTTTACAAATAATGTTTGAAATATGTTTTTAACTTTTTTGTTTTTAGGTGCTGAACACATCAATCAGGACATTTTCGAATGTAGAACTTGCGGTTTGACAGGCACGTTGTGCTGTTGCACCGAGTGTGCGCGTGTTTGTCACAAAGGACACGATTGCAAATTGAAAAGAACTTCGCCTACGGCTTATTGCGATTGTTGGGAAAAGTGTAAATGTAAAGCTTTGATTATGGGAAATCAAACAGTGAGATACGATCTTTTAACTAGATTGGTAAACGAGACTAACTTGGTGTGTTTACCCAATTCTAGGTGAGTTAAAACATCCTATTTTCTCTTTTTTAATTCTCAATTTGAACGTTTTTTTGCAGAGGTGAAAGTATTTTACTCTTTTTGGTACAAACTGTCGGTCGTCAAAATCAAGAACAAAGACAATTTAGGAACTCACGTTCGAGAACTGCATCTTCGAATTCACGTAACAAAACTCCATCATCAGATAGTGAGTAAAAATTTCTTTTATTGTAAATTTTTGATAAAACTTATTTTGGTACATTTTAACTACTGTGTATATTTTGCTCCTACCCATAATTAATTGTCAAAACTCGTTTCAGTTGAATCGGACATGCCTGAACACAAAAACTTATTTTGGTACATTTGAACTACTGTGTTTATTTTGTTCCTACCCATATTTTATTGTCAAAAACTCTCAATTGAATCGGACATGCCTGAACACGACGAAAACTTATTTTGGTA
>CAJUYI010002030.1:19751-38197 GCA_910591695.1 Galerucella pusilla
ATATACCTTATAAAAAGGAAAGATAAAACCACAACCTCTAACAATTTCAAATCTTTTGCGTCAGTTTTTGAAAGAAATGTCGAGCACCAGACCAAAAAAAAATCAATGATCAGCGTAAATACATAGGTATTTAAACTTGATAATTTTTGCTTACAATATTTTACTACTAATATTATTGTAACAGTAACATACTCATACAATTTAACGCAAGCTAAACATTGTGGTCCCGTATAGCACAGCTGTGAAAGGCGCCGCTTTTCAATCTCTACGTGCCGGGTTCGAATCATGGGTGGTACATTTTTTTATATTTTTTCAAATCAAATTTCTTCGTGAACAAAATAGTTTATTAAACTCTCATGTAATGGTTATTACATGATCGTTGCATAATATATTATTTGATTGTGACTTGTTCTTTATTTTTATTAAAGATTATTTTTTTTTTTTTTATTTTGAAATTTTTTGCGCATCAACCCCTAGGGTTATTAGCGCCCAACAATAAATTAACATAAAATTGATATACATTGATTTACATATACATAATAGAATTTTCAAATTTTATACAGTAAGTTAACTGCTTTCAGGAAAAGTAACAATTTTTCAACGTCACAGTTTTCACCGATAATGTCTGTGATTTTATTCGGTATATTGTACAGCGTTCTTTGATGAGCAAAACGGGTACACTCCACTAGCACATGCACTACCGACACTGGAGCCTGACATGTTTCACATATGGGTGCCGCAGAATGATTATTAAAGATTAAAGCTATAGCTTAGATAGATTTATGTTTTTAAAATGAATAGCAAAAATGAAAAAATGTTGATTGATGTATTGATAGACAGATGTCTCAAAAATTATTGTACACAAAATCATTCGCATTAATTACCCGATTAAGCATACAATAGACCAGAGCACATTACTTTGACAGGTCGGCCATATGATTCTGGAGGGCAACCGAACCAATTAATTGAAGTTGAACCTTGTGTGTTTCTGTTTTAAAAACAAAAATTGACTGAGAAATGTATATAAACGCTATATAAAGGCGAGGACTGTATAAAGTTCCATCAGTGAGACTACTTGATGAATTTTACACGTCAATTTTACAAGCAATATTGCTTAATTTATTCCGAACTTTTCACTTTTTATTGAATATAGTGTGGAATTAAATAGGGCATGTCCACGACAGTTGACAGTTGACAATACCCCGCTGGTAAAACAATAAACAAAAGACACGATAAAAAATTATCAAACAACAAACAGCTATTAACCTATATCAAATATTATTAAATATGCAAGCTCAACAATTAAAGTAACTTTAAAAGTACACTGGAGCAAAACCAACTAAATTCAAACACGATCTATATCGTTATAAATCAGCATAACCTCACTATTAAGTACCAAGTGTTCTGAAGGCTTTGTTTATTGTTTTACCACCGGGCTCTTGTCAAAATAGTTTGTGACGTCACATGGACATGCCCTATATATTGATAACGAATATAAACTATAGACTGGAGGTTATGTTGCAGGATCAGTGATACCAATCTCTTGGAAACTGCAAAGATAAACAACTTTAACGTAAATGCTCTGTTTGCTACTTTTGCCATATGCTGTGAATAAATTGATAGAAATATATAGAAAAATTGAGCAGAAATGGTAAAAGTTTTGATAACTTGAAAATTTCCTGAAGAATTGATACAAAATGTGTATCTATTCACCAATTATTTTGAGATTCTGAAAAATTGTCTGAAACTCAAATCATTGATAATCATTAAATAATAAACAATGGTTTTCTTGACGTAAAATGGTTTCTACAAAATTGTAGCTGAGCAATTTAAACATATCTACTGTTATTCATTAAAATCCCAACCTTCTATGCGGTTAGAAACAAAACAGGATGTTGTTAATCAACTGGAACTTTTTCTTTGTACCTTTGGAGCGGAAAGAATTTTTTTAAGGCGTGAATACAATGGCCGCCGAGATTTTTATGTGGGTTGAGTCCTTACATACAAATTAATTTCAGAGGAGCATAGGTAGATGAGATTTATTTTAGTGGTTATATTGTTGGGAATCGTAAATTACAAAAAAATCTCTTTCGGGAGTTTGATACAGAGTGAATTATTGGAAGAAATTGAATCAATACCACTGAAATAGTTATTTATACTATTAAGAACACCTTACAAATTTAAAAACTACTTTTCAAAGAGTAGACCGTTTATTAATGAGAAACATCTACTTCTCTCGGGCTATATGCCCCGGCAGACACTGTGATTGAGGTCCCTATTATAATATTTATCGCAAACCGTCAGTAAAGCCGCCAATTATCAGATTGATTTCCGGAAGTAAACAAACAGTTTACCTTCCTTTACTTTATCTGCCGCATTTGTTCTATATATGTGCTGTTTACTTTGTCATAATGCTATGAAATATACTTCCGTTTCTTATAATTCTGAATTCTGAGCAGTTGGCGATAAAATTTTGTATGCACCACGTCAGTAAAGTGTCTTTATCGGACTCGCCAATTATTCGCCTCGCTTCGCTCGTCTCATAATTTCAGACTCGTCCGATAAAGAATCACTTTACTGCATTGGTACATTAATAACTATTTTAATACTGGAACATTACTTTGAGCTTTTATTATTCCATTTGAAAGATACTTAAATCATAATGCTACAAGATATATAACTATGAAGGTACTTTTTATTAATTAATTTGTTGTTAAATTCTTTGCGCTTTTTGTGAAATGAGAATAAAATGGTATTTGAGAATTAATCGGAAAATTCAATTTTTATTAATTTTTAATGACTCAAAAGCTACTAAAATGAAATTCAGTTAAAATGTATTCTCTTTCATAAAATGGATATTAAAAAAAATCTGGCGATAGAGTAGGTTATTAGGTTCAATTTAAAATTAATTGGCAATGTATCCACTTTTTCTGTAATTAAATAATTTGACGAAAATCAATATTCTTGGAAATATTCAGTTATTATTATAATTAAATGTTTCAATTGATATTTGTCAAAAATGAGTTTCATTCACAAATCAACAATATTAAACAAGGTTTTCAAAAGGGAAAGTAACCTATAAATATAATCGAGACTATTTCAGGAATGTCAAGCTAAAAATTGTCTACAAGTTTTGGATCTTCCAATACATATAGAAATATTGCTTGGTGATCAAAAGATCAGACACTGGCGAACGGCCAAATACTCAAGCTCAAAAACTTGATCTTGATCAAGCACTTAAAAATATGAGCGGAATGCTCGCCTTGTATACGGTTTCTTAGATATGGACGCAGATCTAGTGAATTTACTGGACAACCATCATAGACGTATAGCTGTGGAAGATTTCAAATAATGCAGTTTGAAGTATACGATTTTTAAGAGCAGCTGGTCAAAACTTCTCAAATACACTGTATTCCCTATTATATACAACCTTATATCATTGCAATAGCGAAATAGTAAAATACGGGGTGTTTTATTGAAAAAAATTACCTACCTTTGAATTGGCGCTGAACAGTTGCGACTAATTTCAAAATATGAGAACTTAGGATGTCTGCAATCAGTACTAGTTAAATTGATATTGGACTATACAGCACTAATGGATCTCCCTGTATATTTCTAGATGGATTGGCTAGTATCACCATATTCTATGGAGAATAGCATTAAACATGCTCATACGAAGTGTTACGGACTGCTGGTGGACACTGTAAGTCATAGTATTCTAGGACCTGCCTTATACTCTCCTAACTCATCCCTCCATAAAAAAGGAGATATTGGATGGACTGGAAATTCGAGAAGGTGAACTACTCCTTGGCGCAGGTGCTCACTGGTAGGATACCTCCACAAGATTGGGAAAAGAGAGACTGCGAGAGGTGAGAAGTAGAGGATGATGTGGGACATGGAAGAATATGGCGTGCAGTTTTGGTATTTAATAACATCGTTTTAAAAACAAAAACAAAAATATCTCTTCTTTCAAAAATGTTCATTCCCTAATTATTCTGTTAATAAATTAAAATTATGTTTTTCATAATAATAATACAGGAATTTCCATTATGAGAGACATAATATAAATTGCCGATTTAAAATTATGAAATACATAATAAAAATGCATGAGTTAAAATTATGAAAAACATAATAAAAAATAAATTTTCATTAGGTATTGAGGTTGCCTATACCTACTAATCTAATGCAAGTACCTGTATAGTAAATGCATTACTGCAGAATAGGCAACCTCAATACATAATGTAAATTGAATTTCTATTATGTTTTCAATAATTTTAATTCTTGAACTTCTATTATGTTTTTCATAATTTTAAATCGGTAATTTCTACTATTTTTTTCATAATTGAAATACGTGTATTATTATTATTAGAATCATAATTGAAATTCAAGTATTAAAATTATGAAAAGCATAATAGAAATTCGCAAGAATTAAAATAATGAAAGACATTATACAAATTCAAGAATAAAAATTATTGAATAAATAATACAAAAAGGATTTGTATTATGTTTTTCATAATTTTTTTTCTTCAATTTCCATTATATTTTCAATAATTTTAATTGTTGAATTTCCATTATGTTTTTCATAATAATAATACACGAATTTCCATTATGAAAAACATAATGGAAATTGCCGAATTAAAATTATGAAAAACATAATGAAAATTCATGAATTTAAATTATGAAAAACATAAAAGAAATTCAATTTCTATTATGTATTGAGGTTGCCTATACTACTCTAATGCAAGTACCTGAAATCGGATAGTAAATGCATTACTGCAAGATAGGCAACCTCAATACATAGAATCATAATTGAAATTCAAGTATTAAAATTATGAAAAGCATAATAGAAATTCAAGAATTAAAATAATGAAAAACATTATTTTTTCATAATTTTTTTTCTACAATTTCCATTATATTTTCAGTAATTTTAATTGTCGAATTTCCATTATGTTTTTCATAATAATAATACACGAATTTCCATTATGAAAAACATAATAGAAATTACAGATTCAAATTTATGGAAAACATAATAGAAATTCAAGAATTAAAATTATGAAAAACATAATAGAAATTATGTATTGAGGTTGCCTATACTACTCTAATGCAAGTATACCTGAAATCGGATAGTAAATGCATTACTGCAAGATAGGCAACCTCAATACATAATAGAAATTGAATATGTTTTTCATAATTTTAAATCGGCAATTTATATTATGTTTTCATGATAGAAATTCCCGTATTATTATTATGAAAAACATAATTTTAATTCTTCAACAGAATAATTAAAGAATAAAAATGTTCGAAAGAAGAGATATATTTTTTTTTCCTCTTTTAAAACGATGTTATCAAATACCAAAACGGCACGCCATAGAAGAATCAGAAAGTTCTGAAGAAGTTGGAAAATAAAAAGGGGAGGCGGTGTATTGAGAAAACATGGTGGAGATAATGTTGAGGGACGAGGAGGAATGGATGGAGGTGAGTGCCTTAGTGGAGAGCATGATTAGGGAAAGAGAAGGACTTGATATGACATGTGAGAGGTGGGAGTGATGGAAGGGAGAAGATGACAGACAGTGTGAGAGGGACCGCCATCCGTCTTGTCGTATGCTAGAGTAGTGAGTCCGAGGCCGCCTGTATTGAACTCCAAGGCGGGAGTAAAGGCGAGTTTGAGGTGGGTTTGGTTCGTAGGCATTCTCTTGGGTATGAGTCCAATACTGTCTGGGTACTGGTTAGGTTAGGACCCATTCGAACATGAGTTTTCCATCTCGGCACGAAAAAAAAATTTCTCCCTCCCTGTATCAACAAAGCTTTTTTTTTAACTTTCGTTCTTCCCGCTGAAAATTGTTCCACCAAAAAAAGTTGATTGGTTTGGCCTAAATTTCCTCGATATAAATAATCTATTATATGTATAATGAGATGGAAATGAAATTTTCTTGAACCAGTTTTAACTAACAGTTCACCTATTACAGAACTAATTAAGTCTGTCGTCTGACGTGTAGTAAGTACTTGCATTTTGATAATGAGGTGAGAAAATTACAAAGTGCGATTGATTGCGAAAAAGCCTCGAGGCGCAAACAGGATTGCACATGGTCGTACGTAAGATTTGAATTCAATGAATGGGTCTAAGATGAAAGTAGCTAGAACTGAGATAAGTTTTTTCTTGAGTTCTTGGTGACGTTATTTACTATTTTTAAATCATAGTATGGTTGACGTACTGAGAGGGACTTCCAGGAAGATTTACAAAGGAAGTTATTAGGCATAAGTCTTGTGTGCCTGACTTTTATTCCCAATTTATCAGATCAGACCTTTAGATCGTGCTATGCATTTTAGGATCACTTTTGGCAATCATGACATTTGACATTCTCCTGCAATCTAACGTATTAAGAGTTTCAGGGCGTAGATGGATGTTGTATCTACTCATGAATATATGGGATACTATAAGACGACTTGTCCGAAGATATAGACCAGCTCCAAGAACTTCTGGGAAGCTGTTGTTGCAAGAGTGGGATAACATGCATCGAGCAGAATATAATCCTTTACTAAATTAAGAGTGAACCACGTAAAAGTTAACACAAGAGGAGGGGAATAAACTCTGCTAGTGTATGTTGGTGATAAGTTTCTTTAGTTTAATTTGCTGGAAAAGTTGTGGTATTTCGGTTTCAATGTAATTTGTTGTATTTTTGAAACACATCTTCAAAAAAATATAAATGCCGTTCGATTCAATATTGAATATTAGGATGAAATAGAATCCTTCAAAAAACATCACAATTTCAACGAAATATTCGCAGCTTCTCAATTTTATGCTCGTCAATGCATTTGAATGCATCTTGTGAATATAATATGGACTACAATTCGTACTTATCCATTGCATCCTGGAATCTCGACCCACCTTTCAAGATATTTAGGTATAAAGATTCAGCAATGAAGAGAAACGGAAACAAGCGTTGACATGGATAGAATGGGTTCCAACTTGAATATATATCAATCATTATGTCATGTTTCTATTATAATTTGATCAACTTCAATCTATAAAATACTTTTAAAATTCTCCGTGGCATATATAATACATATCCCCCTATTTTCTGTACGTCTTTGATAATTCACACATCCTCATCCTTATACTAATTGAATTAAGGATGCACCCGAATGCCGCTGGCAGTATCTTATATGCTACATGTATATCAGGTGCTTTCAAATAGTTTCACCGAAGTTTAAGCAGCTAAACTTCCCTCATTGATCAATGGCACGAGAAATGGAGGAAGATATCTAGTCTTTGATAAAAGTTCATGGCCGAAATAAAGTTGTTGGAGTTTTCTCTTTATCGACAAGATATTGGGAATTGGATTCTTTCAAGTTTGCTTAGATTTTTGCTGAATGTGAAGAAAATTAAAACCGAATTTTAATACAGGTTATAAGAAAATCTGAATATCAGAAATAAAGTTGTAACTGTTGGAGCACAACGATAGTTTGGTTGCACCAGGCAATCCCAGAACGCGTTTTAACTGAGCTTAACCTGGGACGTAAAATCCGTTGGGATTCATGGATGTATTAAGAGCTTTCCTCACCAAAATAGGAGCAGTGTCGTTCTCTAGCTTGTTGAATTTGAAATTCCACTTATTTTTGAATGAAGTGAATATTTTTGCCGTTATATATTAAAAATGTATTCTGCGAAAATACTAAATATCAATATTGCTCTTATTATTCAAATGTTTTTAATCAAATTACAAATTTTATGAGAAAATCTTCCACTTTTTATAGTTCACTTTTGTTCAAGCACCAAACGAAGAGAAAAATTATATAACAGAAAAGTTGAAGCACGTGAGGTAAGGATTAACCTACGAGCAGAATATTTATTAAGCGAATATTGTTTTTGAAAAACCGCTACATCCTTACACACTAAAAGTTTATGGAATAGTTATTTCAATAAGAAATCGACTGAATTTATCAGTTGAATGAATCAGAAAGGTGTGTTAGATATATCAATCGGTGGCTTGGCTCCTATCAGTTCAGCAGCCATGAAAAATCAGTCAAAAAGTTCAAAGTCACAGATACAGCACTGAAAAATCGAAACTCTGGTGACCAAAGTTATTTGTTTAGGCCACATGTGACCCATTGTACATCCTCCCGAGGAGTTGTCCTCCTAGGTCATCGTTAATCCTGTCCTTCCCAGGAAGGTGGACAGGTCACTAGGAGACAACTCCTTCATATAGGCCAAGACTCACCGAACACACAATTTCTGATCGACGATAACTCTGGACAGTCTCATAAGACATTCCTGACAGTTTCATCTTCCTGTTCACATATCCTGCATAGAGGTGTGTCCAGTAGCCCCATATTATGGAGGTGTTTCCTTAGTTGACAGTGGCCAGTCAAAAATCCTACTGTTACACCTAGGTTTTTCCTGGTCATCGCCAAATATTTATTCAGCGCCAGCTTCCCAGAGTCGTCTAGGATGATCCTAGCAAGACTCCATCCTTTGATTCATTCCCATCTCTTAAGGGATTGAGCATGGGTGTAACATTTGGCTGGTTCCACAATTTTCGAAGTCATTAGGTCGTAGGTGTCACTGGGTCCTAACATTTTTAGTCCTGCCGCTTCCCTGGCTGAAGACTCGACAATGCGATTACCTTTATTCATGTCGTGCCCTTTAACCCACCCCAGGATAATATTGTTATCTGCCGAGGCGTTAGCTCACTCTAGTACTAGCCCCGATATAACACGTTGTCTGTTCAAGGCTATTAGGGCTTGTCTACTATCAGTGCAGATTGTTATGTTTTTGCCAGAAATTCCTTTCCTGGTTAGTTTTTTTGCAGCAATTGAGATACCAGCCAGTTCTGTTTGAGCCACGCTGGTATTGTTTCTCATTCCCCACTTAATCCTTAGGCTTAGTGCTCTGGAGTACACTCCACATCCTGAGCCTTCTCTCATTTTTGAGCCATCTGTATATATGCGTATTGATTTGCAACATCTGACTCTGTGTGACCAAAGTTATCTAGAAAGGTAGAGAACGTCGGGATGTTTGTTGATAACTTATCATTTCTTCACATTACATTGCTGGAGAATTCTATTTGTTGCAAAAATTATATTCCCAGGACTCCAGTAGGAAGTTTAGTTCAGTAAGCCAGGAAGTTAAACGCTCTTAACATTTACCATTAACTTAAAGTCTTAATAAATGAACAACTTGAATCTAACGATTGCTTCAGCTTCAATAAACCAATTTCCTTGGCGTATTTGAACACCTCGTATTCAGATTACGATTATATATCAGCTATAAAAAAAGGTAACAGAAATGATTCGTTCTAAAATTACTTTAATGTTGAAATGTCATGTGAGTTCATCTCTGTAACCATTTGCAAACTTCCGCTACGTTAGCATTCTTATTTCGTAGGAAGTCACTCACTTAAAAACAAGATAAGCATCCCCCGAGTGTGTATGCGGTGGTGGTATAGAATACGAGTCTCACAAATATATGTTATTTATTATAAAATAACTTGTGTCGGAAACTCAATTCACTTTCAGCTAAATGAATGAATGGTAATGTGAACTCCACCGGGGATGTTGATTTTTATTCACATCGATAGGTACTTACCAACGAATAACATAAAATTATTCGAATTTTTTTTTGGCATTTCAATAAAAATCTACAATATTTTGACTGAATTTGTATTTGTATTTATTTATTTGGGGTGACATTCACTGAGACCTGAAAGATCTATTGTGCCCCCTCACTTCTACTTAGTTTCTTAGAAGAATCTCAGAAATTAGTAGCTCCCTTGGCTCTATTTCCCGGAGGGATTTTAGGATATCTGCAGGCTTCAACTTAGGTAAATGTTCCTCTTCTATACAGTAATCTCCCAGGTGCTTTGCTCTAGGATTCTAAAGTGCTGTGCAGTTACAAATTTTAGGTTTTTGTCAGAAATTTACGTCTGATAAAGCAGCAAGAAATTCATTTGTTATTTCAGTTACCCTAAAAAACCCACCGAATGAGTATTGAAACTTATTATTTTGTTAATTTAATTGAAATCAAATGGCTTCAATATCACCGGATGCTGCAAGGGAAGTGGCTTTAGTTCAATATTATGCGGCTGAGGTAGTAGGTCTTAGTCGTTGTGCAGTTCAAAGTGCAATTCAGCGATTTAATGAAACTGGAAATTTCACGAGGAGACCGAGATCAGGCCGTAGAAGAGCGAAGTGAGAAATGTCGATGTAAGCAGGTGGACAGTTCGTCGACGACTCACTGAAGCTAATTTATATTCCAGAAGACCAGCTCTATGTTCACTGCTATCCATGGAACAACGCAGAGCTCGGCTTGCTTTTGCAAGGGAACACGTCCGAGGACAGGATTTGTTTAAGGACACCAGATGGTAGAAAAATAATCTACAGAAGACAAGGAGAGCGATTCGTCCAATGTAACATTGCGGAAAAGTATAAGTTACCGAGGAGGCTCAGTTATGGTTTGGGCTGGTATAAGTTCCGAGGCCCGTACTGACTTGGGGTACATAACAACAATTTTGGATGAGCATGTGGTACCTTTTCCTCCATTTGTAAGGACTTATTTTATTTTTATGTACGATAACGCGCGGCCACATCGTGCAAGAATCGTGAATGAATATTTAGAAGAAGTCGGGATTGTCCGTATGAATTGGCCATCTTCAAGTCCAGATCTCAATCCTATAGAATATGTATGGGGCACTCTAGGAAGAAGAATCTGATCACGGGTACCCCGTGCTAATAACATGGCTGAACTTATTGGGGTGCTTCAGGTATTATGGGACAAATTGGACCAAGTCGATGTCCAACATTTAATTAGCTCTATGCCAAGACGTATGCAAGTTGTTACAAGGGCCCGGGAAGGAAATCCAAATTATTAATAAGAAAATTAACACACTTATCACCATTGTTTTGATTACAAAATATAGTTCATTTTTCCATTATTCGAATAAAGCCAATTGTTTTCATAACATGATTTTCTTGTATAAACTGTCTTTATAATTCATACCTTCAACATTTACAATCGATCCAAAACTTTCATGGTCAAATTTCTGACTACTTTGCCAAAAAATAGTCGTGGATCGAATTTTTTTGCACCTGAGTGTATTTTATGGAGCTGGTAATACTGCGATTTTTCCCAGATCTATTGTGATCGTCTAAATCTAAATTACATTCTCCATCTCGGCTCGATATTGAACCATCTAACATGTAGTGTTTGCTAAATGTCTTGGCCAAATTTACGTTACTTCTTTTCTGGTTGTTCTATCTTTTTGCCAGGTGCCCCCGAAAAATTTTCTTCAGGGAATGCTTTATTGACGTGAATGAGATTATTCGAAGCATGCGGGGGTATTCAAGATGTCCTTGCAAAACCATCTCCATGAAGTTATTTTTGGTTCCACGATTTTTTCCCTCCAAGTAATTTTGATACAAAAACAAAACCAACGATTCGGAATTTGTTTGTGATTTCAAGTAAAAAACAAATTTTTCATCATCACTCAGTATAAATATCAGACACATTTTCAACTATTGCTAGAAGAAATAAAAATATTCTCTTTTTAGCTCTCGTAGAACTCTGCTTCTGCCTTCTGCTCGAAACATGTGATAAAATCAATAATCAACTTGTTGGAGCTTTCATTTTGGGCTTTTTGGACTCAACCTGTTCTTTTATGTATTAAAATGTTTACCAGGCGGTTAATTTGGTTTTGAGAATTTATTTTCAATAAATTCTATTTCACTGGCATCCGTTTAAAATTTTAATAATAAATATATATAATATTAATTTTCATATTTGTAACTATTTATATTCATTGGGAAAATTGGACGGAATGTATACTAACGGTTGTTATAGAATCCGCGAGATGAATTATTAACAAACGAATATAAATGTTCCAGTTGAATAGTTGTGTTTTATTTTCCATTTTTAATGGATATTTAAGTATAGTCCAGTTCATATAGGCTTAATAAAAAAGGCCTATTCTGTAATTCATCCTCTAAAATTTAGAGGCCGTTGAAAATTTAACCAGGAGCGCTATTCTGTAACTCATTTCGGAGAGAAATCGGTATCGGTAAGACTCAGTTATCGACAGCCGTCGGTTAGTCGCATGTGCGGTATTCTGTGTACCTTTTCACCGACCGATATCGCGAATTCGAGTCGATGAGAATCGGTATGTCTACCGTGATCTAATGAGCCCCACGGTAACCGTTATAGATTTCCGTTGAAAGGAAATTTTCATTAATTGTTGATGTTTGGCTGGAATTGCGGATTATTTAAGTGACTTTTTAATATTTGAAGAGTAACTATATTGTGTATAGTGTCTAATCTAGTGTTTTATAAGTCCTTCCCATCTTTTACACAAAATTTCCCTTCTGTAAAATTTGAATGTACTGAATCAAATGATCCCTCTGAGCGGTATTATAACGCTGAGTTTTGATAGAACAAGAAACTCTTTTAAAATAATTAATATCTGTTCTTATCCTATCTTTGAAACTTAAAAAAAAGAAATATATGTTAACGCCAGATCAATTCTTCAATGCTAGTTGACTCTTAATTTCGAGTTGTTGAAGTTGTTAACAGATAAAAAATATGTCACTATCACTATCTATTATATAACCCTACTTTCCAACGAAACCAAAATATAACCTTTAATCTTCTTCTTCATTTTTTGGGCTATATCCTGAGGAATAATTTACCCAGTTAACCTCTAATCTTCAACGTGAACTTTTGTTTGTTTACAAATTTGACAGTTTCCCTCATCGCTCATTGGCCACATGTACCGAATCGAGTGACGTCACTTCTATACCGATAATTTTTGGTTGCAATTCCGAGCGTCGAAAACAGTGGCATACAGAATAGCGTTATATTAGCCCCGTCGGTAGCGCAACCGATGGCTGTTGTTAACATACCGATACCGACGACTGTCAATGCCGCGTACAGAATAGCGCTCCTGCGCCTAAATCAAATCGGTATTCGCTAACCACATTTCCCTTAAAATTTTAAAGGATTCCTTTAAAATAGCCTGTTAAAACTATTATTTTTAAAGGGAAGTTAAAGTGTGTCTTTAAATAATAACGGTAACAAAAATGGCGTATGTAGATGTTGCTGGCGCAGCCTTGATTGAGGAATTAATTGCAAACCACGAAAAATTGTTAGGTTATATTTGAAATAGTTTAAATTAACAATCCTAATATATCATTTTAGGGCGGAATTTAGTTTACACCAATTAGTGATTTGATGATCCCTTACAAATACCAACTAGTTTATTTAAAAGACTGTCGCTTTTCCAATGAAGTGTCAAAAATGTTAATTGATGTGATAAAAATTTTTGTTTTTTAGTCGTTCTCGGCGCCTGTGACATTTTTTAAAACTATATACAGGGTGTCCCGTGAATAAGTAGGTACCGTAAATTAGAGGCATGATAGATCGTTAAGAAATATTTAAAATACCCAAATGCAACTTTTCCTAACCTTCTTAGTTTGTGAGATACAGGCTGTTGAAAGGTGCAGAAGAAATAAACATTTCAGTTCATATCTTCTCGGGGGATAAAAAAGTTGGTACAAATTTCAAATTTTTTGTAGGTTATTGTATCTTCAAAACACATCGACAGTATTAATTATGTCAAATTCTAATAAGCCAGTGGCGTTGTAGGAGGATTTCGTGAACTTTTATTGTACCATATTTTTGAAGCACCCTGTATTGAGAGCAAAAGACTTTTGTTTGCAATTCTTTATTACATTTTCTACATAAATGGTACAGTTAAACTCAAAAGAACACTCCATTTTCAATATTTTTAACTTTTTATAGCAGTAAGATACTTTTTTATGTTGTAATGTTTTTAAACAATAAATTTGTAGTAGTCGTAAATATTATCTTAACACTTTATTTTCCCTTAAGTAATTATGAATTACAAACCCATGAGAAACGTTTGTGTTTAAATTGTTTGTAAGTGATCTTCAAGTAGGTAGGTACCTACTGGGTACAAATTTATTTAGGAAAAAACACCTTTAAAAAGGTCTTACTTTAATAAAAATTGGAAAATCTTCAAAATAGAGCGTTCCATCGAGTTCAACAAAGAGTACCTTTTTTGTAGGAAATTTAATAAAGAATTGCAAACAAACTTTTTTAGGTATAAATGAACCAGCAGTTTCAAAAATATGGTACAATAAAAGTTTACGTACCCTCGTACCACGCCACTGGCTTATTAGAATTTGGCATAATTGATACCTACAAAAAATTTCAAATTTATTCTTCCATCCCCCGAGAATATATTAAGTGAAATGTTTATTTTTTCCACACCTAGTAACAGCCTGTATCTCACAAACTAAAAACGTTAGAGAAAAGTTGAATTTGGGTATTTTGAATATTTCTTAACGATTTAACATGCCTCTATATAGTTTACGGTACTTATTTACGGGACACCCTGTATAACTTATAATAATCGCATGCAAGAAACCAAAAACAGTTTATGTAGAGTGATTTGTGGGTTAGTTTACCATCTAATACAAATGTTCTTCTTTTATCTTCATTAACTTTCTCTTCTTTTTTATCAAAGCTGGTCTCTACCTTAGCATTTAAATGACAAAAGCGCTGTTGCCAGATACTCCACTTGAAATTTTAAAGAAACCCTTTAAAATAAATAATTTTCAACAGTACTCTGAAATGTATACTTGCAGAATATCATTTCAACAAAAATTTTTTGAATGCCTGTTAAAAACTTATTTTTAAGAGGCCTCTAAATTTTAAAGGATTAATTACAGAATAGACCCCTATAATAATTCTCCTAAAAATATGGAAGAAAGCGTATTGGGCTCCCCCAGTGAATTAAGTATATTATCAAATAAAAATAAGTGCAGAAGCTCAACAGTAATAACATTTTTCAAAGAATCGTATAATCCAAAAAAAAGCGAAGTAGTTACGCCAATGATCATCATCAATTCAGCCATCGTAATTGTTTTGTATTAAAGGGGCTTCGTCGATATCTTTCAAGAATTCTACCTGTAAATTGTGTGGTATATCCGGTGTAGCAGCAGCAGCATACGGTGGATGTGAAGAGCTACAATTCGTTTTCGTTGTTTTGTTAGCTCAACGCCAGAACGTAGAAAATTATACCCCAGCTCTTATTACATTATAGTTTATTTACGATATAAAGTAGATGACGTCATTATTAGTTACTTTCCTGCTTATCAGAATGAATATAAATTCACCAAACGTAAACACAACTTATACTCAATGTACAGGGTAATTTACAGTCTACATGTTGGCAAAACTTCAAGACGTTGAAAGATCAATTTTTGAAATTCTTCTGATTAGTTTGACATTTATTAAGGTTTGTTTTTATGGTGCTTCTTAATTGTGCTAAATTTATAAACCAACTTTGCTAGTTGGGATATGACTTTCAAATTGTCACAGATCTAGTTTAGTTTATTTGTACTTATTCATCAAATTTAATCTTATGGGATGTAAAAATGATATTCCTACTAATCATTGATTCCTCATTTTCCACATAAGCAACCACCAGTTCAATGAATTTGTTGTTCTCATTACTCGAAAAGAATATCGCTTTCTTTTAATGACTTCAAATAAATTAGACACCCAGATAATATTTTTCAAAGACAATTAACGTTTCATGCTCTAAATATATTCTAACAATACACACAATTGTTAATTGTGTAGTCTTTTTGGCTGCACCTTCCAGGTTAGTGCTTATAATTTAGCAATCAAACCAGAAGGAAATCTGTCGTCTTTGTCTTTGTCAGTAAATCAAATTAAACAAGAGTTAGTGGGAAATTTTAGTGACCCTAGAAACTGAACTTGCTTGTCTCTTGATTTGTATAACTTTATACATGAGCTATACTTTTGGTACAACGAAAAAGCCATCATAGCTGCCGAATCCGACAACTGCATCCACCAATTGCTGTAGCTAAAGATCAAGGAGCACCCAAAATATATACCAGTGCTTATAATAGTTGAAATAGTAATTTACGTTACAAGACCCGAAAGTAGTGTTCTTCAGGTCGAGACAAGCAGATTGTATATTTTCTAGTCGGTTTTCCGGTCCCTTTCGTCCATTTCGTCCCCGGTCTCGATCGACAAAACGTTATTTTCTGGACGAAAAATTGTCCAGAATGTGTATATTTTCTGGTTGGTCTTAAAAAACGAGATTATTCAAACAATAAACTCCTCTCATTATATCGCAGTCTTCATAGAAGAAACAAAAGCTAAAATTATTCGTTTAAAAACTGACTTTACGTCTCTGAAGAGTATAGTTTATTTCTTAATGTCTGACAGCACAGTAGCCTCATTAAATATTCAAATAGAAATTTATCTTTTACAGAGTGATCCTAAGAATTTTACAAGTAAATACTAAAATTCTAATGCAAAACAAGTAGGTTTCTGTATTGGTTATCTATACATCCCTGTTTCAGCTCAAAATACAATATGGTAATAAAACTGAACAATGCCAGATAAACGATAAATATTGCGGCAGTGGCGGAGATTACGATATTAGTTTATTCTGCTTATTTAATTAGATTCGGTCGACATTACAGTTGAAATAAAATTCATTCGTTCAGGCCTATTAACTAGTTACATTTCCATTTTTATTAAATTAAATTAATTAAAGAAAATATAGTTCAATTTTCATAATTCAAATTTATTGACAATGAATAAATGTATGTCAAATAAAGTGAACATACCATTTATAGGAAATATAAAATTCAATCTATAGTATCATCCTCTTCGCTGGCCATACAAGAATCATCCGAAGACTCGTCGAGAGAGATCACTATCGGTTCTATAGTTTGTTCTATGAGGTTATCTAAAACCCATATTTCCTCTTCCTCTCTAATTACATGATTCACAGCATCTCTCCAGTTCTCATCAGTTATTGTTGTCAATGAGTACTTCATTAGTTCACGAACATCTTTCATTTTAAATGTTTTATTATGTCTAGCTACATAACCTTTCATTTGGGCCCATATTAACTCTATCGCATTTAATTCACAATGGTATGGCGGCAAACGAAGCACTGTTATCCCACAATTCTTGGCTATTTCATCAATAAAAAACTTTTTGAATTGTAGCTTGTGATCTGAAGCAACCCTTAAAAGTTCTTTTTTCAACATATCATCTTCAAATGGTATATCTTTTACGATTAACCAGTTTCTAATATCAGCTTTTCTCCAAGAGGTAGATGGAAGATTTTCTGTTAATCGCGAATGATAAGTGGCATTGTCCATAACGATTACAGCATCATTTGGAATTAATTCGACCATTTGTGTAAAATACTCTTCAAAAACATCTGCAGTCATTTCTTCATGATAGTCTTTAGTTGATGTTGACTGAAACTCCAGTAAACCACCTTCAACGAACCCTTGATTGCATCCAATATGCTTTCTTATTAGTCGGCGACCTTTACCGATAGGAGTTTTCAGTCCAGTAGATAAACCTTCTATGAAAGCTTGACGACTGGTTTTAATACTTTTGTCCGGCCATTTTTTTTTCACTGAATGTTCTTCATTGAGCCATGTCTCATCTAGATAATAGATTTGTCTTCCCTCCTGTCTGTATTTTCGGATATCTCGTAAATACTGTCGTCTCCAACATATTATTTGCTCGTTGTCGATTAGCACTGATTTGCGACTTTGCTTATCCCAAGTAAAATTTAATTTGTGTAATATTTTCCACAAAGTTTTTCGCCCTATGTCAGGCAAATTCTCGTCCTCCTTTAACATTCTTAGAATTATGTCGAGGGTTGGGATCTCTTTTTTAAAATATAATTCGTGTACTTTTCGTCTTATTGTATTTTGCATATGTTTATCAAGGTCAAGTGGTTTTCTTCCAGTTGACTTTTTAGGTGGAGATATATTTCCATTTTTCCTCTTCCTTAGAAGCCTGTAAATAGTAGAATCACTAACTCCTGTCATATTGGGACATGTCGAAACTGTATTTCTAACAGTAGCAGCCGGCATTTGATGTACAACAGCATCATGCACATTTAACACTACAGTCTTCGTTTGTAAGCTAAGCACGCTCTTACACTTTACTGGGGTGAAACTTGAAGACATTTTTCACAACACAGTTAACACTTATGGAACGTAAGCGACTCTGAGCAAAACAAATTATACAAATTTGGGCGAGACCAAGTTTCACCGTATATACCTGCAAAATTTCTAAGTAGTCATTAGGACAATCCCTAGTAGGACCCTATTGTAATGATTCTTGGAAATTATCAATTTGTTTTAACCAACCGAATTCAGATTCATATTACCTTTATATATCAGATCGGGTATAAAATTAAATAGTAAATAAATTCCTTAGAAGAACGGTAACGCTTATGGTTTACTACCTGACTAGCATTTGTGACCTTTTCGCGTGCTGTCAGACAATAAGAAACAGACTTTACCTACTTGAACTACCACTCAGCTACAGCTTCGTGACACCAAGTAGCAAATTTATCCTA
>CAJUYI010002031.1:19752-38181 GCA_910591695.1 Galerucella pusilla
ATATACCTTATAAAAAGGAAAGATAAAACCACAACCTCTAACAATTTCAAATCTTTTGCGTCAGTTTTTGAAAGAAATGTCGAGCACCAGACCAAAAAAAAATCAATGATCAGCGTAAATACATAGGTATTTAAACTTGATGATTTTTGCTTACAATATTTTATTACTAGTATTGTAACAGTAACATACTCATACAATTTAACGCAAGACAAACATTGTGGTCCCGTATAGCGCAGCTGTGAAAGGCGCCGCTTTTCAATCTCTACGTGCCGGGTTCGAATCATGGGTGGTACATTTTTTTATATTTTTTCAAATCAAATTTCTTCGTGAACAAAATAGTTTATTAAACTCTCATGTAATGGTTATTACATGATCGTTGCATAATATATTATTTGATTGTGACTTGTTCTTTATTTTTATTAAAGATTATTTTTTTTTTTTTTATTTTGAAATTTTTTGCGCATCAACCCCTAGGGTTATTAGCGCCCAACAATAAATTAACATAAAATTGATATACATTGATTTACATATACATAATAGAATTTTCAAATTTTATACAGTAAGTTAACTGCTTTCAGGAAAAGTAACAATTTTTCAACGTCACAGTTTTCACCGATAATGTCTGTGATTTTATTCGGTATATTGTACAGCGTTCTTTGATGAGCAAAACGGGTACACTCCACTAGCACATGCACTACCGACACTGGAGCCTGACATGTTTCACATATGGGTGCCGCAGAATGATTATTAAAGATTAAAGCTATAGCTTAGATAGATTTATGTTTTTAAAATGAATAGCAAAAATGAAAAAATGTTGATTGATGTATTGATAGACAGATGTCTCAAAAATTATTGTACACAAAATCATTCGCATTAATTACCCGATTAAGCATACAATAGACCAGAGCACATTACTTTGACAGGTCGGCCATATGATTCTGGAGGGCAACCGAACCAATTAATTGAAGTTGAACCTTGTGTGTTTCTGTTTTAAAAACAAAAATTGACTGAGAAATATATATAAACGCTATATAAAGGCGAGGACTGTAGAAAGTTCCATCAGTGAGACTACTTGATGAATTGAACACGTCAATTTTACAAGCAATATTGCTTAATTTATTCCGAACTTTTCACTTTTTATTGAATATAGTGTGGAATTAAATAGGGCATGTCCACGACAGTTGACAGTTGACAATACCCCGCTGGTAAAACAATAAACAAAAGACACGATAAAAAATTATCAAACAACAAACAGCTATTAACCTATATCAAATATTATTAAATATGCAAGCTCAACAATTAAAGTAACTTTAAAAGTACACTGGAGCAAAACCAACTAAATTCAAACACGATCTATATCGTTATAAATCAGCATAACCTCACTATTAAGTACCAAGTGTTCTGAAGGCTTTGTTTATTGTTTTACCACCGGGCTCTTGTCAAAATAGTTTGTGACATCACGTGGACATGCCCTATAGATTGATAACGAATATAAACTATAGACTGGAGGTTATGTTGCAGGATCAGTGATACCAATCTCTTGGAAACTGCAAAGATAAACAACTTTAACGTAAATGCTCTGTTTGCTACTTTTGCCATATGCTGTGAATAAATTGATAGAAATATATAGAAAAATTGAGCAGAAATGGTAAAAGTTTTGATAACTTGAAAATTTCCTGAAGAATTGATACAAAATGTGTATCTATTTACCAATTATTTTGGGATTCTGAAAAATTGTCTGAAACTTAAATTATTGATAATCATCAAATAATAAACAATGGTTTTCTTGACGTAAAATGGTTTCTACAAAAATTGTAGCTGAGCAATTTAAACATATCTACTGTTATTCATTAAAATCCCAACCTTCTATGCGGTTAGAAACAAAACAGGATGTTGTTAATCAACTGGAACTTTTTCTTTGTACCTTTGGAGCGGAAAGAATTTTTTTAAGGCGTGAATACAATGGCCGCCGAGATTTTTATGTGGGTTGAGTCCTTACATACAAATTAATTTCAGAGGAGCATAGGTAGATGAGATTTATTTTAGTGGTTATATTGTTGGGAATCGTAAATAACAAAAAAATCTCTTTCGGGAGCTTGATACAGAGTGAATTATTGGAAGAAATTGAATCAATACCACTGAAATAGTTATTTATACTATTAAGAACACCTTACAAATTTAAAAACTACTTTTCAAAGAGTAGACCGTTTATTAAGGAGAAACATCTACTTCTCTCGGGCTATATGCCCCAGCAGACACTGTGATTGAGGTCCCTATTATAATATTTATCGCAAACCGTCAGTAAAGCCGCCAATTATCAGATTGATTTCCGGAAGTAAACAAACAGTTTACCTTCCTTTACTTTATCTGCCGCATTTGTTCTATATGTGCTGTTTACTTTGTCATAATGCTATGAAATATACTTCCGTTTCTTATAATTCTGAATTCTGAGCAGTTGGCGATAAAATTTTGTATGCACCACGTCAGTAAAGTGTCTTTATCGGACTCGCCAATTATTCGCCTCGCTTCGCTCGTCTCATAATTTCAGACTCGTCCGATAAAGAATCACTTTACTGCATTGGTACATTAATAACTATTTTAATACTGGAACATTACTTTGAGCTTTTATTATTCCATTTGAAAGATACTTAAATCATAATGCTACAAGATATATAACTATGAAGGTACTTTTTATTAATTAATTTGTTGTTAAATTCTTTGCGCTTTTTGTGAAATGAGAATAAAATGGTATTTGAGAATTAATCGGAAAATTCAATTTTTATTAATTTTTAATGACTCAAAAGCTACTAAAATGAAATTCAGTTAAAATGTATTCTCTTTCATAAAATGGATATTAAAAAAAATCTGGCGATAGAGTAGGTTATTAGGTTCAATTTAAAATTAATTGGCAATGTATCCACTTTTTCTGTAATTAAATAATTTGACGAAAATCAATATTCTTGGAAATATTCAGTTATTATTATAATTAAATGTTTCAATTGATATTTGTCAAAAATGAGTTTCATTCACAAATCAACAATATTAAACAAGGTTTTCAAAAGGGAAAGTAACCTATAAATATAATCGAGACTATTTCAGGAATGTCAAGCTAAAAATTGTCTACAAGTTTTGGATCTTCCAATACATATAGAAATATTGCTTGGTGATCAAAAGATCAGACACTGGCGAACGGCCAAATACTCAAGCTCAAAAACTTGATCTTGATCAAGCACTTAAAAATATGAGCGGAATGCTCGCCTTGTATACGGTTTCTTAGATATGGACGCAGATCTAGTGAATTTACTGGACAACCATCATAGACGTATGGCTGTGGAAGATTTCAAATAATGCAGTTTGAAGTATACGATTTTTAAGAGCAGCTGGTCAAAACTTCTCAAATACACTGTATTCCCTATTATATACAACCTTATATCATTGCAATAGCGAAATAGTAAAATACGGGGTGTTTTATTGAAAAAAATTACCTACCTTTGAATTGGCGCTGAACAGTTGCGACTAATTTCAAAATATGAGAACTTAGGATGTCTGCAATCAGTACTAGTTAAATTGATATTGGACTATACAGCACTA
Source organism: Galerucella pusilla (assembly GCA_910591695.1). Taxonomy (NCBI): domain Eukaryota; kingdom Metazoa; phylum Arthropoda; class Insecta; order Coleoptera; family Chrysomelidae; genus Galerucella; species Galerucella pusilla. The sequence goes on from CAJUYI010002031.1 coordinate 23,344, forward strand.
ATGGATCTCCCTGTATATTTCTAGATGGATTGGCTAGTATCACCATATTCTATGGAGAATAGCATTAAACATGCTCATACGAAGTGTTACGGACTGCTGGTGGACACTGTAAGTCATAGTATTCTAGGACCTGCCTTATACTCTCCTAACTCATCCCTCCATAAAAAAGGAGATATTGGATGGACTGGAAATTCGAGAAGGTGAACTACTCCTTGGCGCAGGTGCTCACTGGTAGGATACCTCCACAAGATTGGGAAAAGAGAGACTGCGAGAGGTGAGAAGTAGAGGATGATGTGGGACATGGAAGAATATGGCGTGCAGTTTTGGTATTTAATAACATCGTTTTAAAAACAAAAACAAAAATATCTCTTCTTTCAAAAATGTTCATTCCCTAATTATTCTGTTAATAAATTAAAATTATGTTTTTCATAATAATAATACAGGAATTTCCATTATGAGAAACATAATATAAATTGCCGATTTAAAATTATGAAATACATAATAAAAATGCATGAGTTAAAATTATGAAAAACATAATAGAAAATAAATTTTCATTAGGTATTGAGGTTGCCTATACCTACTAATCTAATGCAAGTACCTGAAATCGTATAGTAAATGCATTACTGCAGAATAGGCAACCTCAATACATAATGTAAATTGAATTTCTATTATGTTTTCAATAATTTTAATTCTTGAACTTCTATTATGTTTTTCATAATTTTAAATCGGTAATTTCTACTATTTTTTTCATAATTGAAATACGTGTATTATTATTATTAGAATCATAATTGAAATTCAAGTATTAAAATTATGAAAAGCATAATAGAAATTCAAGAATTAAAATAATGAAAAACATTATACAAATTCAAGAATAAAAATTATTGAATAAATAATACAAAAAGGATTTGTATTATGTTTTTCATAATTTTTTTTCTTCAATTTCCATTATATTTTCAATAATTTTAATTGTTGAATTTCCATTATGTTTTTCATAATAATAATACACGAATTTCCATTATGAAAAACATAATGGAAATTGCCGAATTAAAATTATGAAAAACATAATGAAAATTCATGAATTTAAATTATGAAAAACATAAAAGAAATTCAATTTCTATTATGTATTGAGGTTGCCTATACTACTCTAATGCAAGTACCTGAAATCGGATAGTAAATGCATTACTGCAAGATAGGCAACCTCAATACATAGAATCATAATTGAAATTCAATTATTAAAATTATGAAAAGCATAATAGAAATTCAAGAATTAAAATAATGAAAAACATTATTTTTTCATAATTTTTTTTCTACAATTTCCATTATATTTTCAGTAATTTTAATTGTCGAATTTCCATTATGTTTTTCATAATAATAATACACGAATTTCCATTATGAAAAACATAATAGAAATTACAGATTCAAATTTATGAAAAACATAATAGAAATTCAAGAATTAAAATTATGAAAAACATAATAGAAATTATGTATTGAGGTTGCCTATACTACTCTAATGCAAGTATACCTGAAATCGGATAGTAAATGCATTACTGCAAGATAGGCAACCTCAATACATAATAGAAATTGAATATGTTTTTCATAATTTTAAATCGGCAATTTATATTATGTTTTCATGATAGAAATTCCCGTATTATTATTATGAAAAACATAATTTCAATTCTTCAACAGAATAATTAAAGAATAAAAATGTTCGAAAGAAGAGATATATTTTTTTTTTCCTCTTTTAAAACGATGTTATCAAATACCAAAACGGCACGCCATAGAAGAATCAAAAAGTTCTGAAGAAGTAGAAGAAATAAAAAGGGGAGGCGGTGTATTGAGAAAACATGGTGGAGATAATGTTGAGGGACGAGGAGGAATGGATGGAGGTGAGTGCCTTAGTGGAGAGCATGATTAGGGAAAGAGAAGGACTTGATATGACATGTGAGAGGTGGGAGTGATGGAAGGGAGAAGATGACAGACAGTGTGAGAGTGACCGCCACCCGTCTTGTCGTATGCTAGAGTAGTGAGCCCGAGGCGGGAGTAAAGGCGAGTTTGAGGTGGGTTTGGTTCGTAGGCATTCTCTTGGGTATGAGTCCAATACTGTCTGGGTACTGGTTAGGTTAGGACCCATTCGAACATGAGTTTTCCATCTCGGCACGAAAAAAAAAATTCTCCCTCCCTGTATCAACAAAGCTTTTTTTTAACTTTCGTTCTTCCCGCTGAAAATTGTTCCACCAAAAAAAGTTGATTGGTTTGGCCTAAATTTCCTCAATATAAATATCCTATTATATGCATGTATAATGAGATGGAAATGAAATTTTCTTGAACCAGTTTTAACTAACAGTTCACCTATTACAGAACTGATTAAGTCTGCCGTCTGACGTGTAGTAAGTACTTGCATTTTGATAATGAGGTGAGAAAATTACAAACTGCGATTGATTGCGAAAAAGCCTCGAGGCGCAAACAGGATTGCACATGGTCGTACGTAAAATTTGAATTCAATGAATGGGTCTAAGATGAAAGTAGCTAGAACTGAGATAAGTTTCTTCTTGAGTTCTTGGTGACGTTATTTACTATTTTTAAATCATAGTATGGTTGACGTACTGAGAGGGACTTCCAGGAAGATTTACAAAGGAAGTTATTAGGCATAAGTCTTGTGTGCCTGATTTTTATTCCCAATTTATCAGATCAGACCTTTAGATCGTGCTATGCATTTTAGGATCACTTTTGGCAATCATGACATTTGACATTCTCCTGCAATCTAACGTATTAAGAGTTTCAGGGCGTAGATGGATGTTGTATCTACTCATTAATATATGGGATACTATAAGACGACTTGTCCGAAGATATAGACCAGCTCCAAGAACTTCTGGGAAGCTGTTGTTGCAAGAGTGGGATAACATGCATCGAGCAGAATATAATCCTTTACTAAATTAAGAGTGAACCACGTAAAAGTTAACACAAGAGGAGGGGAATAAACTCTGCTAGTGTATGTTGGTGATAAGTTTCTTTAGTTTAATTTGCTGGAAAAGTTGTGGTATTTCGGTTTCAATGTAATTTGTTGTATTTTTGAAACACATCTTCAAAAAAATATAAATGCCGTTCGATTCAATATTGAATATTAGGATGAAATAGAATCCTTCAAAAAACATCACAATTTCAACGAAATATTCGCAGCTTCTCAATTTTATGCTCGTCAATGCATTTGAATGCATCTTGTGAATATAATATGGACTACAATTCGTACTTATCCATTGCATCCTGGAATCTCGACCCACCTTTCAAGATATTTAGGTATAAAGATTCAGCAATGAAGAGAAACGGAAACAAGCGTTGACATGGATAGAATGGGTTCCAACTTGAATATATATCAATCATTATGTCATGTTTCTATTATAATTTGATCAACTTCAATCTATAAAATACTTTTAAAATTCTCCGTGGCATATATAATACATATCCCCCTATTTTCTGTACGTCTTTGATAATTCACACATCCTCATCCTTATACTAATTGAATTAAGGATGCACCCGAATGCCGCTGGCAGTATCTTATATGCTACATGTATATCAGGTGCTTTCAAATAGTTTCACCGAAGTTTAAGCAGCTAAACTTCCCTCATTGATCAATGGCACGAGAAATGGAGGAAGATATCTAGTCTTTGATAAAAGTTCATGGCCGAAATAAAGTTGTTGGAGTTTTCTCTTTATCGACAAGATATTGGGAATTGGATTCTTTCAAGTTTGCTTAGATTTTTGCTGAATGTGAAGAAAATTAAAACCGAATTTTAATACAGGTTATAAGAAAATCTGAATATCAGAAATAAAGTTGTAACTGTTGGAGCACAACGATAGTTTGGTTGCACCAGGCAATCCCAGAACGCGTTTTAACTGAGCTTAACCTGGGACGTAAAATCCGTTGGGATTCATGGATGTATTAAGAGCTTTCCTCACCAAAATAGGAGCAGTGTCGTTCTCTAGCTTGTTGAATTTGAAATTCCACTTATTTTTGAATGAAGTGAATATTTTTGCCGTTATATATTAAAAATGTATTCTGCGAAAATACTAAATATCAATATTGCTCTTATTATTCAAATGTTTTTAATCAAATTACAAATTTTATGAGAAAATCTTCCACTTTTTATAGTTCACTTTTGTTCAAGCACCAAACGAAGAGAAAAATTATATAACAGAAAAGTTGAAGCACGTGAGGTAAGGATTAACCTACGAGCAGAATATTTATTAAGCGAATATTGTTTTTGAAAAACCGCTACATCCTTACACACTAAAAGTTTATGAAATAGTTATTTCAATAAGAAATCGACTGAATTTATCAGTTGAATGAATCAGAAAGGTGTGTTAGATATATCAATCGGTGGCTTGGCTCCTATCAGTTCAGCAGCCATGAAAAATCAGTCAAAAAGTTCAAAGTCACAGATACAGCACTGAAAAATCGAAACTCTGGTGACCAAAGTTATTTGTTTAGGCCACATGTGACCCATTGTACATCCTCCCGAGGAGTTGTCCTCCTAGGTCATCGTTAATCCTGTCCTTCCCAGGAAGGTGGACAGGTCACTAGGAGACAACTCCTTCATATAGGCCAAGACTCACCGAACACACAATTTCTGATCGACGATAACTCTGGACAGTCTCATAAGACATTCCTGACAGTTTCATCTTCCTGTTCACATATCCTGCATAGAGGTGTGTCCAGTAGCCCCATATTATGGAGGTGTTTCCTTAGTTGACAGTGGCCAGTCAAAAATCCTACTGTTACACCTAGGTTTTTCCTGGTCATCGCCAAATATTTATTCAGCGCCAGCTTCCCAGAGTCGTCTAGGATGATCCTAGCAAGACTCCATCCTTTGATTCATTCCCATCTCTTAAGGGATTGAGCATGGGTGTAACATTTGGCTGGTTCCACAATTTTCGAAGTCATTAGGTCGTAGGTGTCACTGGGTCCTAACATTTTTAGTCCTGCCGCTTCCCTGGCTGAAGACTCGACAATGCGATTACCTTTATTCATGTCGTGCCCTTTAACCCACCCCAGGATAATATTGTTATCTGCCGAGGCGTTAGCTCACTCTAGTACTAGCCCCGATATAACACGTTGTCTGTTCAAGGCTATTAGGGCTTGTCTACTATCAGTGCAGATTGTTATGTTTTTGCCAGAAATTCCTTTCCTGGTTAGTTTTTTTGCAGCAATTGAGATACCAGCCAGTTCTGTTTGAGCCACGCTGGTATTGTTTCTCATTCCCCACTTAATCCTTAGGCTTAGTGCTCTGGAGTACACTCCACATCCTGAGCCTTCTCTCATTTTTGAGCCATCTGTATATATGCGTATTGATTTGCAACATCTGACTCTGTGTGACCAAAGTTATCTAGAAAGGTAGAGAACGTCGGGATGTTTGTTGATAACTTATCATTTCTTCACATTACATTGCTGGAGAATTCTATTTGTTGCAAAAATTATATTCCCAGGACTCCAGTAGGAAGTTTAGTTCAGTAAGCCAGGAAGTTAAACGCTCTTAACATTTACCATTAACTTAAAGTCTTAATAAATGAACAACTTGAATCTAACGATTGCTTCAGCTTCAATAAACCAATTTCCTTGGCGTATTTGAACACCTCGTATTCAGATTACGATTATATATCAGCTATAAAAAAAGGTAACAGAAATGATTCGTTCTAAAATTACTTTAATGTTGAAATGTCATGTGAGTTCATCTCTGTAACCATTTGCAAACTTCCGCTACGTTAGCATTCTTATTTCGTAGGAAGTCACTCACTTAAAAACAAGATAAGCATCCCCCGAGTGTGTATGCGGTGGTGGTATAGAATACGAGTCTCACAAATATATGTTATTTATTATAAAATAACTTGTGTCGGAAACTCAATTCACTTTCAGCTAAATGAATGAATGGTAATGTGAACTCCACCGGGGATGTTGATTTTTATTCACATCGATAGGTACTTACCAACGAATAACATAAAATTATTCGAATTTTTTTTTGGCATTTCAATAAAAATCTACAATATTTTGACTGAATTTGTATTTGTATTTATTTATTTGGGGTGACATTCACTGAGACCTGAAAGATCTATTGTGCCCCCTCACTTCTACTTAGTTTCTTAGAAGAATCTCAGAAATTAGTAGCTCCCTTGGCTCTATTTCCCGGAGGGATTTTAGGATATCTGCAGGCTTCAACTTAGGTAAATGTTCCTCTTCTATACAGTAATCTCCCAGGTGCTTTGCTCTAGGATTCTAAAGTGCTGTGCAGTTACAAATTTTAGGTTTTTGTCAGAAATTTACGTCTGATAAAGCAGCAAGAAATTCATTTGTTATTTCAGTTACCCTAAAAAACCCACCGAATGAGTATTGAAACTTATTATTTTGTTAATTTAATTGAAATCAAATGGCTTCAATATCACCGGATGCTGCAAGGGAAGTGGCTTTAGTTCAATATTATGCGGCTGAGGTAGTAGGTCTTAGTCGTTGTGCAGTTCAAAGTGCAATTCAGCGATTTAATGAAACTGGAAATTTCACGAGGAGACCGAGATCAGGCCGTAGAAGAGCGAAGTGAGAAATGTCGATGTAAGCAGGTGGACAGTTCGTCGACGACTCACTGAAGCTAATTTATATTCCAGAAGACCAGCTCTATGTTCACTGCTATCCATGGAACAACGCAGAGCTCGGCTTGCTTTTGCAAGGGAACACGTCCGAGGACAGGATTTGTTTAAGGACACCAGATGGTAGAAAAATAATCTACAGAAGACAAGGAGAGCGATTCGTCCAATGTAACATTGCGGAAAAGTATAAGTTACCGAGGAGGCTCAGTTATGGTTTGGGCTGGTATAAGTTCCGAGGCCCGTACTGACTTGGGGTACATAACAACAATTTTGGATGAGCATGTGGTACCTTTTCCTCCATTTGTAAGGACTTATTTTATTTTTATGTACGATAACGCGCGGCCACATCGTGCAAGAATCGTGAATGAATATTTAGAAGAAGTCGGGATTGTCCGTATGAATTGGCCATCTTCAAGTCCAGATCTCAATCCTATAGAATATGTATGGGGCACTCTAGGAAGAAGAATCTGATCACGGGTACCCCGTGCTAATAACATGGCTGAACTTATTGGGGTGCTTCAGGTATTATGGGACAAATTGGACCAAGTCGATGTCCAACATTTAATTAGCTCTATGCCAAGACGTATGCAAGTTGTTACAAGGGCCCGGGAAGGAAATCCAAATTATTAATAAGAAAATTAACACACTTATCACCATTGTTTTGATTACAAAATATAGTTCATTTTTCCATTATTCGAATAAAGCCAATTGTTTTCATAACATGATTTTCTTGTATAAACTGTCTTTATAATTCATACCTTCAACATTTACAATCGATCCAAAACTTTCATGGTCAAATTTCTGACTACTTTGCCAAAAAATAGTCGTGGATCGAATTTTTTTGCACCTGAGTGTATTTTATGGAGCTGGTAATACTGCGATTTTTCCCAGATCTATTGTGATCGTCTAAATCTAAATTACATTCTCCATCTCGGCTCGATATTGAACCATCTAACATGTAGTGTTTGCTAAATGTCTTGGCCAAATTTACGTTACTTCTTTTCTGGTTGTTCTATCTTTTTGCCAGGTGCCCCCGAAAAATTTTCTTCAGGGAATGCTTTATTGACGTGAATGAGATTATTCGAAGCATGCGGGGGTATTCAAGATGTCCTTGCAAAACCATCTCCATGAAGTTATTTTTGGTTCCACGATTTTTTCCCTCCAAGTAATTTTGATACAAAAACAAAACCAACGATTCGGAATTTGTTTGTGATTTCAAGTAAAAAACAAATTTTTCATCATCACTCAGTATAAATATCAGACACATTTTCAACTATTGCTAGAAGAAATAAAAATATTCTCTTTTTAGCTCTCGTAGAACTCTGCTTCTGCCTTCTGCTCGAAACATGTGATAAAATCAATAATCAACTTGTTGGAGCTTTCATTTTGGGCTTTTTGGACTCAACCTGTTCTTTTATGTATTAAAATGTTTACCAGGCGGTTAATTTGGTTTTGAGAATTTATTTTCAATAAATTCTATTTCACTGGCATCCGTTTAAAATTTTAATAATAAATATATATAATATTAATTTTCATATTTGTAACTATTTATATTCATTGGGAAAATTGGACGGAATGTATACTAACGGTTGTTATAGAATCCGCGAGATGAATTATTAACAAACGAATATAAATGTTCCAGTTGAATAGTTGTGTTTTATTTTCCATTTTTAATGGATATTTAAGTATAGTCCAGTTCATATAGGCTTAATAAAAAAGGCCTATTCTGTAATTCATCCTCTAAAATTTAGAGGCCGTTGAAAATTTAACCAGGAGCGCTATTCTGTAACTCATTTCGGAGAGAAATCGGTATCGGTAAGACTCAGTTATCGACAGCCGTCGGTTAGTCGCATGTGCGGTATTCTGTGTACCTTTTCACCGACCGATATCGCGAATTCGAGTCGATGAGAATCGGTATGTCTACCGTGATCTAATGAGCCCCACGGTAACCGTTATAGATTTCCGTTGAAAGGAAATTTTCATTAATTGTTGATGTTTGGCTGGAATTGCGGATTATTTAAGTGACTTTTTAATATTTGAAGAGTAACTATATTGTGTATAGTGTCTAATCTAGTGTTTTATAAGTCCTTCCCATCTTTTACACAAAATTTCCCTTCTGTAAAATTTGAATGTACTGAATCAAATGATCCCTCTGAGCGGTATTATAACGCTGAGTTTTGATAGAACAAGAAACTCTTTTAAAATAATTAATATCTGTTCTTATCCTATCTTTGAAACTTAAAAAAAAGAAATATATGTTAACGCCAGATCAATTCTTCAATGCTAGTTGACTCTTAATTTCGAGTTGTTGAAGTTGTTAACAGATAAAAAATATGTCACTATCACTATCTATTATATAACCCTACTTTCCAACGAAACCAAAATATAACCTTTAATCTTCTTCTTCATTTTTTGGGCTATATCCTGAGGAATAATTTACCCAGTTAACCTCTAATCTTCAACGTGAACTTTTGTTTGTTTACAAATTTGACAGTTTCCCTCATCGCTCATTGGCCACATGTACCGAATCGAGTGACGTCACTTCTATACCGATAATTTTTGGTTGCAATTCCGAGCGTCGAAAACAGTGGCATACAGAATAGCGTTATATTAGCCCCGTCGGTAGCGCAACCGATGGCTGTTGTTAACATACCGATACCGACGACTGTCAATGCCGCGTACAGAATAGCGCTCCTGCGCCTAAATCAAATCGGTATTCGCTAACCACATTTCCCTTAAAATTTTAAAGGATTCCTTTAAAATAGCCTGTTAAAACTATTATTTTTAAAGGGAAGTTAAAGTGTGTCTTTAAATAATAACGGTAACAAAAATGGCGTATGTAGATGTTGCTGGCGCAGCCTTGATTGAGGAATTAATTGCAAACCACGAAAAATTGTTAGGTTATATTTGAAATAGTTTAAATTAACAATCCTAATATATCATTTTAGGGCGGAATTTAGTTTACACCAATTAGTGATTTGATGATCCCTTACAAATACCAACTAGTTTATTTAAAAGACTGTCGCTTTTCCAATGAAGTGTCAAAAATGTTAATTGATGTGATAAAAATTTTTGTTTTTTAGTCGTTCTCGGCGCCTGTGACATTTTTTAAAACTATATACAGGGTGTCCCGTGAATAAGTAGGTACCGTAAATTAGAGGCATGATAGATCGTTAAGAAATATTTAAAATACCCAAATGCAACTTTTCCTAACCTTCTTAGTTTGTGAGATACAGGCTGTTGAAAGGTGCAGAAGAAATAAACATTTCAGTTCATATCTTCTCGGGGGATAAAAAAGTTGGTACAAATTTCAAATTTTTTGTAGGTTATTGTATCTTCAAAACACATCGACAGTATTAATTATGTCAAATTCTAATAAGCCAGTGGCGTTGTAGGAGGATTTCGTGAACTTTTATTGTACCATATTTTTGAAGCACCCTGTATTGAGAGCAAAAGACTTTTGTTTGCAATTCTTTATTACATTTTCTACATAAATGGTACAGTTAAACTCAAAAGAACACTCCATTTTCAATATTTTTAACTTTTTATAGCAGTAAGATACTTTTTTATGTTGTAATGTTTTTAAACAATAAATTTGTAGTAGTCGTAAATATTATCTTAACACTTTATTTTCCCTTAAGTAATTATGAATTACAAACCCATGAGAAACGTTTGTGTTTAAATTGTTTGTAAGTGATCTTCAAGTAGGTAGGTACCTACTGGGTACAAATTTATTTAGGAAAAAACACCTTTAAAAAGGTCTTACTTTAATAAAAATTGGAAAATCTTCAAAATAGAGCGTTCCATCGAGTTCAACAAAGAGTACCTTTTTTGTAGGAAATTTAATAAAGAATTGCAAACAAACTTTTTTAGGTATAAATGAACCAGCAGTTTCAAAAATATGGTACAATAAAAGTTTACGTACCCTCGTACCACGCCACTGGCTTATTAGAATTTGGCATAATTGATACCTACAAAAAATTTCAAATTTATTCTTCCATCCCCCGAGAATATATTAAGTGAAATGTTTATTTTTTCTACACCTAGTAACAGCCTGTATCTCACAAACTAAAAACGTTAGAGAAAAGTTGAATTTGGGTATTTTGAATATTTCTTAACGATTTAACATGCCTCTATATAGTTTACGGTACTTATTTACGGGACACCCTGTATAACTTATAATAATCGCATGCAAGAAACCAAAAACAGTTTATGTAGAGTGATTTGTGGGTTAGTTTACCATCTAATACAAATGTTCTTCTTTTATCTTCATTAACTTTCTCTTCTTTTTTATCAAAGCTGGTCTCTACCTTAGCATTTAAATGACAAAAGCGCTGTTGCCAGATACTCCACTTGAAATTTTAAAGAAACCCTTTAAAATAAATAATTTTCAACAGTACTCTGAAATGTATACTTGCAGAATATCATTTCAACAAAAATTTTTTGAATGCCTGTTAAAAACTTATTTTTAAGAGGCCTCTAAATTTTAAAGGATTAATTACAGAATAGACCCCTATAATAATTCTCCTAAAAATATGGAAGAAAGCGTATTGGGCTCCCCCAGTGAATTAAGTATATTATCAAATAAAAATAAGTGCAGAAGCTCAACAGTAATAACATTTTTCAAAGAATCGTATAATCCAAAAAAAAGCGAAGTAGTTACGCCAATGATCATCATCAATTCAGCCATCGTAATTGTTTTGTATTAAAGGGGCTTCGTCGATATCTTTCAAGAATTCTACCTGTAAATTGTGTGGTATATCCGGTGTAGCAGCAGCAGCATACGGTGAATGTGAAGAGCTACAATTCGTTTTCGTTGTTTTGTTAGCTCAACGCCAGAACGTAGAAAATTATACCCCAGCTCTTATTACATTATAGTTTATTTACGATATAAAGTAGATGACGTCATTATTAGTTACTTTCCTGCTTATCAGAATGAATATAAATTCACCAAACGTAAACACAACTTATACTCAATGTACAGGGTAATTTACAGTCTACATGTTGGCAAAACTTCAAGACGTTGAAAGATCAATTTTTGAAATTCTTCTGATTAGTTTGACATTTATTAAGGTTTGTTTTTATGGTGCTTCTTAATTGTGCTAAATTTATAAACCAACTTTGCTAGTTGGGATATGACTTTCAAATTGTCACAGATCTAGTTTAGTTTATTTGTACTTATTCATCAAATTTAATCTTATGGGATGTAAAAATGATATTCCTACTAATCATTGATTCCTCATTTTCCACATAAGCAACCACCAGTTCAATGAATTTGTTGTTCTCATTACTCGAAAAGAATATCGCTTTCTTTTAATGACTTCAAATAAATTAGACACCCAGATAATATTTTTCAAAGACAATTAACGTTTCATGCTCTAAATATATTCTAACAATACACACAATTGTTAATTGTGTAGTCTTTTTGGCTGCACCTTCCAGGTTAGTGCTTATAATTTAGCAATCAAACCAGAAGGAAATCTGTCGTCTTTGTCTTTGTCAGTAAATCAAATTAAACAAGAGTTAGTGGGAAATTTTAGTGACCCTAGAAACTGAACTTGCTTGTCTCTTGATTTGTATAACTTTATACATGAGCTATACTTTTGGTACAACGAAAAAGCCATCATAGCTGCCGAATCCGACAACTGCATCCACCAATTGCTGTAGCTAAAGATCAAGGAGCACCCAAAATATATACCAGTGCTTATAATAGTTGAAATAGTAATTTACGTTACAAGACCCGAAAGTAGTGTTCTTCAGGTCGAGACAAGCAGATTGTATATTTTCTAGTCGGTTTTCCGGTCCCTTTCGTCCATTTCGTCCCCGGTCTCGATCGACAAAACGTTATTTTCTGGACGAAAAATTGTCCAGAATGTGTATATTTTCTGGTTGGTCTTAAAAAACGAGATTATTCAAACAATAAACTCCTCTCATTATATCGCAGTCTTCATAGAAGAAACAAAAGCTAAAATTATTCGTTTAAAAACTGACTTTACGTCTCTGAAGAGTATAGTTTATTTCTTAATGTCTGACAGCACAGTAGCCTCATTAAATATTCAAATAGAAATTTATCTTTTACAGAGTGATCCTAAGAATTTTACAAGTAAATACTAAAATTCTAATGCAAAACAAGTAGGTTTCTGTATTGGTTATCTATACATCCCTGTTTCAGCTCAAAATACAATATGGTAATAAAACTGAACAATGCCAGATAAACGATAAATATTGCGGCAGTGGCGGAGATTACGATATTAGTTTATTCTGCTTATTTAATTAGATTCGGTCGACATTACAGTTGAAATAAAATTCATTCGTTCAGGCCTATTAACTAGTTACATTTCCATTTTTATTAAATTAAATTAATTAAAGAAAATATAGTTCAATTTTCATAATTCAAATTTATTGACAATGAATAAATGTATGTCAAATAAAGTGAACATACCATTTATAGGAAATATAAAATTCAATCTATAGTATCATCCTCTTCGCTGGCCATACAAGAATCATCCGAAGACTCGTCGAGAGAGATCACTATCGGTTCTATAGTTTGTTCTATGAGGTTATCTAAAACCCATATTTCCTCTTCCTCTCTAATTACATGATTCACAGCATCTCTCCAGTTCTCATCAGTTATTGTTGTCAATGAGTACTTCATTAGTTCACGAACATCTTTCATTTTAAATGTTTTATTATGTCTAGCTACATAACCTTTCATTTGGGCCCATATTAACTCTATCGCATTTAATTCACAATGGTATGGCGGCAAACGAAGCACTGTTATCCCACAATTCTTGGCTATTTCATCAATAAAAAACTTTTTGAATTGTAGCTTGTGATCTGAAGCAACCCTTAAAAGTTCTTTTTTCAACATATCATCTTCAAATGGTATATCTTTTACGATTAACCAGTTTCTAATATCAGCTTTTCTCCAAGAGGTAGATGGAAGATTTTCTGTTAATCGCGAATGATAAGTGGCATTGTCCATAACGATTACAGCATCATTTGGAATTAATTCGACCATTTGTGTAAAATACTCTTCAAAAACATCTGCAGTCATTTCTTCATGATAGTCTTTAGTTGATGTTGACTGAAACTCCAGTAAACCACCTTCAACGAACCCTTGATTGCATCCAATATGCTTTCTTATTAGTCGGCGACCTTTACCGATAGGAGTTTTCAGTCCAGTAGATAAACCTTCTATGAAAGCTTGACGACTGGTTTTAATACTTTTGTCCGGCCATTTTTTTTTCACTGAATGTTCTTCATTGAGCCATGTCTCATCTAGATAATAGATTTGTCTTCCCTCCTGTCTGTATTTTCGGATATCTCGTAAATACTGTCGTCTCCAACATATTATTTGCTCGTTGTCGATTAGCACTGATTTGCGACTTTGCTTATCCCAAGTAAAATTTAATTTGTGTAATATTTTCCACAAAGTTTTTCGCCCTATGTCAGGCAAATTCTCGTCCTCCTTTAACATTCTTAGAATTATGTCGAGGGTTGGGATCTCTTTTTTAAAATATAATTCGTGTACTTTTCGTCTTATTGTATTTTGCATATGTTTATCAAGGTCAAGTGGTTTTCTTCCAGTTGACTTTTTAGGTGGAGATATATTTCCATTTTTCCTCTTCCTTAGAAGCCTGTAAATAGTAGAATCACTAACTCCTGTCATATTGGGACATGTCGAAACTGTATTTCTAACAGTAGCAGCCGGCATTTGATGTACAACAGCATCATGCACATTTAACACTACAGTCTTCGTTTGTAAGCTAAGCACGCTCTTACACTTTACTGGGGTGAAACTTGAAGACATTTTTCACAACACAGTTAACACTTATGGAACGTAAGCGACTCTGAGCAAAACAAATTATACAAATTTGGGCGAGACCAAGTTTCACCGTATATACCTGCAAAATTTCTAAGTAGTCATTAGGACAATCCCTAGTAGGACCCTATTGTAATGATTCTTGGAAATTATCAATTTGTTTTAACCAACCGAATTCAGATTCATATTACCTTTATATATCAGATCGGGTATAAAATTAAATAGTAAATAAATTCCTTAGAAGAACGGTAACGCTTATGGTTTACTACCTGACTAGCATTTGTGACCTTTTCGCGTGCTGTCAGACAATAAGAAACAGACTTTACCTACTTGAACTACCACTCAGCTACAGCTTCGTGACACCAAGTAGCAAATTTATCCTA
>CAJUYI010002032.1:20716-38156 GCA_910591695.1 Galerucella pusilla
AGCCTACACACTCACCCTCCCTACTCTACAGATACAGATACAGAGAAGGGGGGTTTTTTAGTGAACATTAATTTTTAAATTCCCATTTAAACTGTCCGAAAGGACTATTTAAAAGGGCTTGATATAGGAAAATTGCTATTACATTTGATTACGACAATGTCTAACTTTAACATTGGATTTGTTCAAAAGGCTTAAATTAGCCACTGAAATTATTACATGAAAGGTCAATAACCATTATCAAAAGGAAAAGTAACATAATGAATAATTAAATTATCCATTAAAAATATTTTGAAATTTGAAAAAAAATTGATGTCAACTGTTCACTGTAGCACATGGAATATTTCAACGTTTTTGGCAACAACCTATTGTTCTTTGGATTATATGTTTCATACAGCCTGATGATGGTAATATTGTACCGAAACTAGTTGCATCATAAGTGTCATTTGAGGGAATTTAATTAAGTTTTCTGTGGTTTGGACTCTAAGTTTTATTGAACCATTGGAGTTACTTTAATTTGTTATTATAAGCCACTGTTTGTAATCCTTGTTAAATGGTCTTTGTGTGAGTTGATTTCATTATCACTATTTTTTTTATAGAAAAAGCTATGTAGCTACATATCGGGATATCTTACGACACTAAAGGTTTCAGCAACACAATCGATAAAGATGACTACGAACTTTATGTCTGCGAAATAGAATTTTGAACTCACGTTAGACGTTGTTACTAACGATCGTGAGTTAACACAAAACGGCATCACTTTAATTACGGGAGGGGCCCTCACTTTCCATACTGATGGGTGAAAAACAAACTGGGGAGTAGGAATAGGGGCTACATGTCCCAATACGAGGATAAAACAGTCCTTGGTTAATGCCAAATGAAACTTTTGGCAATACATTTTTGTGATCAAGGATACCTCAAAGAATGACAACTCCATATATTTTTGTCGCCATTTCTTCTTAAAGAATTGTGAAAAGGAATAATTGGCATCGAGGCAAGGTTGATATATATTGCGAAAGGTATAGGCAGATGATCTTGTCAGAAGACCGAAAGTTTGATAACAATGACTATGCTGAAAAGAGAACCGAATTCAAGAAATCCAATTTTGTTAACGGATGAAGTTACATTTTATCTGAATGGCATCGATGATAAAGAAAATTTACGTTCTTGGGGTTCAAAAAATTCTACTAGATACAGCAAAAACGCCATTTTAGACGTAATGTGAAGTATTTCTCAAACATTTTTTTTGAAATATATTTTTATATAAAATCAATTGATCCAATTCTTGTTCTGGTACACTATGTAGACGGTTTCAAATTAGTAGGTATATACTTTCTAGCCGGTAAAAATAATAGACGTTTATAAGAGAGGCAGTTCCACTCAGTGAAATGTCCCAAGAGAGAAACATTCAAAGAACTTACATTAACTAGTTTATACTTCACGGACTACTTAAGATATTGAAATAAGTTATTTTATTTTGTCTTCGTTCACGTTAACTCCATAAGACTTATTTCATGATTGCTAAGGTATCAAATGTGAACAGTAATAAATTTTTATCTTTCTACCAAAAATTGAACATTCCAAAGTTTGATGAGTATTCCTATTGCGGAAATTTTCTCCAGACATACAGTGGCGTAGGATCCCAGGAAGGTTAACATATTTGTCCCAGTTCTGTCCCCTTATACATCTGTACCAGACCATGAGGGTGTTTTTCCGCCATTCTTGTATACCAACATATTTCCTACAATCTTCCGTTCAAACCTGTTTTGTGAATTTGGAAATACGTGCAATTGGAGTGGTAACACAAGTAGAAGAATTGGTTTTTGATAATAATAGGGCCAATTTCGACATATGCGGATCGGAAGATAATTCGGCAAGGAATACGAACTCGTGGATGAACTTTTGCAATTGATTTTGGATGGACTAATATTTTATCTTGAAAAAATATACTACTACTACTACGAATTATTTATAATGTGTTGAAAATTATTATTATTTTTTGTCAAAATGTATAAGTAAAGTAGGTAAAAAGCATATACTCACTCAATGCCGACAATAATCGAATGATGTAAACTCACCTGCAACAAAAAAAAACAATGAATTCCATTTCATTAGTATAAGCAATAATTAATCTTTTGAGATGTTAAAATTTCATTTTCCCATTGTTTGAGGGTACAAAATGTTTTATAATTATTAATAATTTTTTTAAGAATTTAGGAATTCTGAAAAACTGAAAGCGACAAAAATTATACTTTTCAGAGGAAATTCTATAAAAGGCTAAAAAATAATGGATGGTGAGTGTAAGTCTAGCAAAGAGGGGGACTGAAATACCCTTTTGGGGGCTGGAACCCTTTTGCGGAATCAGCTCCAATATAATATTGGAAGAAAGAGGTAGAGCCGAAAAAAAAAGAGATCTGACCATTGGAAAGATCTAGTAGGGCTTTGACAATTAAATATTCTTCTGGGTGACTACAACCTGATGAGATCAAATGAATGCATAAGTCAAAGTAAAATTGCGCTAAGAGTTTTAACAGGAATCCTAACGGGAGATTGTATCCTGGATAACACCTGAAAAAGCTCAAAATAGTGGAGAAAGAAGAATGCAGATTTTGTGGCATGGAAGAGAAAACCTCCATCCACATAGTTTCGAATAGCACAGTTCAGAATCCTAGAGCACAGCACCTGGAAAATTACTGGATAGAAGAAGTTGAAGCCTGCATGCATAATAAAATTTTTCCGGAAAATAGGACTAAGGGAGCTACTAGTCTCTAAGAGTCTCCTCAGAATCTGAGTAAGTAAGGGAGTACAATAAATATTTCAGGTCTCAGTGAATATCACCCCAAAATATATGCATACAAAGAGAGTGAGTCTATTGGGACTGCGATTCGCAAGAGACTATTATGGCGCAAATATTTTCAGGATGTTAGGCCCAGAATCTTGTTGAGGTATAGTGAAGACGCTCGGTTTCGAAGACATAACCTGTAGGTTTTTCCATGGAAAAAAACTCAGCACACACACTTTTCCACTAATTGATAGCTGCTTAACGGTTAGCGGAGAAAGGCAATGGTCCCCCTTTGGTTCAGGGTCGTTACTGAAAAGCTGACTGTGTGTTAGCCAAGTGTGGCCCTATGGTATTGTGGACTTTCCCCTTTGTTCAACTTTATATTTCTTGCACCGTTCATCCATTCCAGATTTAACTGTACTTTTTACATCCGCACTTACTGATAACCTATTAGTTTTCGGATTGTCATTCACTGCGGATCGTTTGGCTTATTTGTCTGCTTCTCCGTTGTCTTGTATTCTATATGTATTCTATGTGGAATGGTATCGTTATTCTGGTTATGTTACTTACAAGAGGATAATCTGGACCCCAATTCTTAACTGTTCGCACGACAATGAATGAAGTTGCGTTTATAAAAACATTTCGTCTTCCGAAGTATTTGGTAGATTATTTAATATAGCATTATATAACCTCACCACGCCTAATTCATTATTTAGATGCATTTCGTAAACGAGTTTTAAATAGATATGAAAAATAGCCCTTTAATTTGACATTTTTGAGTAGCTTGAAGGATTTATTTATAGTGGTGCCTAACAAACTACCTCAAGAATTGCATATTTGTAAAGTCTTCGCTACTAGCTACTGCTCGTCCACTCTTCCACTGAATCTTCGGAGCTATTTGTGAAGAGAGCACCTATTATTTGTTCCTTCTCATGCAAATATTGCAAAGTCACTTTTTTGCTTTTCCGAAGCTTCTTCTCCGCGTGCGCGTAATATTTCCAACGGGCATACATGAAAACTATGAAATTGGAATAATTTGACAAGGTCATGAAGGTTGCCAAAGTTCTCATTACACTTAATAAGGGCGCTTTTTAACGAATCATCTCGAGAACTGATGTCAAGAAATCATGTAAATGGAACTTTTAAATTTTTTCATTCAATAATATCATAAGTGGCTACCCCACATAATTCCCAAGGCGTCAAAAATCTTATACAGGGGAACTTCTTTTTGCTTAAAGTTTTAAACATGTTTCAGATGTTTGTTAACTACAGTACTACTTCATCAACGTCCATCTCTCCACAAAAATAATGTACCACCTTTATAGTATATTACGTAACGTGTGCGGAAAGTGACATTTTTCACACGAGTGGGAAGTATTGTCTCACGAGCGCAGCCGAGTGAGACAATCCCACGAGTGTGAAAAATCACTTTCGCACAAGTTATGTACACTATTTTTCCTACGACCACGCGATATACTTTTACCAAATTAGGCATGTATAATCTTGCTTTTTTATGTAGATGTGAGAGGTTTTACATATGTGTATTTGTAAATACTTTATATGGTTTTGATTACTTACCTTTGAAATTGGCCCAGAAAATTGTGATTTTTATGCAATGGAAAAAAGTACCTTTATAAAAAAGTTAGAATTAATATTTAACTTGTTGCCTACCTGTAGGAGATTGAAAGTATTAACTAGCTATTTTAAGGATTCATTGTTCAAATAATTGAAAACGGATATTTATTGTTTTAATAACACGAAAGTCCAATAAATGTCGATATAAACACATTTTATTTTGGAGAATAAATAAACTGTTGTGTATATTTCCTTAGCGCTTATTAGTATCTTGGACAGGAACCATAAGCTACAACAGTGGGATGGCCGAGCGGTCTAGGCATCCGTGGGCTCGATTTTTGACAAGCAGTAGGGTGGTTAGAGTCCGGGCTCGGTATTTTTTTTTTCTTAATTTTAAATGAAATATATAGATTATATTATATTATTATATGGACAAATCAACTTAGGAAATAAGCATTTCACATATACATATTAATTTGCGGAGTAAAAAGACTAGCATTTCAACATTCAATTTGACAGCTTTTTTATCCGCACACGTACGGATAAGATTTTTTTCCGTACGCGTATGAATAAAGGTCACTTTCCATAGAACTAGTCAGTGCGATATATGTCACTTTCCTATGTGGTCGTAGGAAAAAGTATTTTAGTAGCTAGCGTGAATGCAATCGTGTTTAACTTCCAGCCAATCACAAAATCTTTAGTGCCCCAACTATAAATACGGAACAGAGCCAATTGAAAAAATGTCGACTCGGTAAGAGAGGTCATCAGTCTTTGCACCCGACTTTTCTTTTCTGAACGCATCCCGAAGACTTATTTTATCGAACCGTATGTCGCATTTATCATTGTACTGCTTACAGAAATTTAACAATTATATTCTTATCTTCAATGAAAACAGAAACAAAAATTCGATATTAAATTAATAGACCATTTAAGAACACCTGACTTTGACAGGTCGGTCATATTGTGCTGGGTCACCCGATCAGTTGGAGTTGAAGTTTGTGTGTTTTGACTTTGTAGAATAATGTCAATGTAATATATATTATATTTTATTTTAAATAATAAAAACTTTACAAATAACACATGGCGCAGTCAGTGAACTGTCACTGAATTGAATTAGATAATAATTAAAATCTCAGCCGACAGAAGGCGAAGAGATATTCCATAGCATCTGATTCAATTAAATAGTTACCTAGTCCTGACCTGACCATTGCATTTTATATGATTTTGAGAACTGATTGTGAATTGACGTCTAGCTACCATCCCACTAATTAGAATATGACATGAGGACCCAGAACAATATGGCCGACCTATCAGTGACGTCATTCTGGAATGGTCTATATAAATGCACTTTGCATTTGTCTAAGTTTATACTCAATTGTGCTTTTCAACGTGACCATTTCTATTTAAATTAGTTCTTCTCTGACACTGATTTATAATTTTATTTTCGACAAGGAATTGTTGAGCATCTCCAAAATATTTGTGTTGTCATTCATTTTCAAATGATGTATAACACAATATGCTGGTTTTATGTATGAAGCTTAAGCTTCATTTTTACCCTAATCTGTTCTACCGAAGCGCTTCCATCCCAACAATTTATTATCGCCTCTGATCCCATTTTTCCTCTCTACAGCCGCTTAGTAGCAGCAAATTAGGTGCTGAAAACCCTCTTCGTTCAATACTTTTGAACGTCCAAACTAAAATATAGATCAGACAATATCAACTGGATAAAAGTGTTGCGATTTTCAATTTTAAAAACAGACAAAAATCATGATATATTTAGTTATAACTGAATAAAAAAACTTTTAGACATGGGATAGAGTGAAATAGTTGAATAATATGGTTGGTTGAGAGTGGTTTCAGGATAGTGACATCCAGATATGATACCCTAGTGAAAAATAATATATACTAAAGTTATAAATAAAAGAAAATTGCATCTTTTGTGTTCAGCATAACCTCAAGTTTTTGAAATAATGGTGAAAAATGAACCGTCTCATCTTTATTTTTTTCCCACGCAATAATTATTTCATTTACACACAATTCTGAGAAGTATAGATTTGTATGAGCATTATTTTTGTTAAGAAAATGTGTTTTTGATGTATTAAATAATTTTTCATATAGAATATGTATAGAAAGAACACGCTTTCCCTCCTCATATATAGCATATATCAGGGAGGAAATCTATTATATGCAAATTTTTTTTCTTGTAACACCTTGTATAGGATATTTTAGTGAAAATTAATAATGAATGTGTTTTCAACATAGGTTAAGATTTTGAATGAAAATTTCAACTTCAGAATTGGATACGTTTTTTGACTTGCGGGCACACTGACTGTAAACAGTTTAATTGATTTTATCAAACTTTATTGACATTTTGAGAAATGGAGAGAGATTCAAGTGTTCTTTAATTTACAAATACGCTAACCTATATTATGGAATAAGCCAACATAGACTCATTAACCTTCCTACCACAAAAATCTAAAGACAGGTATGAAACACAATTTCACGACGAGCTCCCACTATCTAGATACTGCTGACAAGATTTTTATAAAAATTGGCATAGATGGAAAAAAAGTAATGGCGAATGTATGAAATAGCTATTTGTATAACAAGGGAGCAGATTGCTACTTTTCTCCCGAGGATGAAGTAATGATAGTAATCATTCAAGGGAGGAAAGGGCATTTTACTCCCATGTTCTACATATGATTTTCCCCCTTTCTCAAATTCGCTTGAATCACTCATTTTTTAAATATCATTTTATATTTTGTTGATATATTATAGAATACCTGACCACAGAGTACAGATGGTGTACTCTGTGACCTAAGTCACTTTGAAACTGTTATTCTGTCAATAGACCATAGCATGTGTGTGTGTGTGTTTTTTGGGGTGACATTCACTGAGACCTAAAAGATCTATTGTGCCCCCTGAGAAGAGTCTCATAAACTAGTAGTTCCTTTAGTCCTATTTCCCGGAGGAATTTAAGGATGTCTGCAGGCTTCAACTTAGGCAAATGTTCCTCTTCTATCCAGCAATCTCCCAGGTGCTGTGCTCTAGGATTCTGAAGTGCTGTGCAGTTGGAAAGTATGTGGATGGAGGTTTCTTCTTCCATTCCACAAAATCTGCATTCTTCTTCCTCCACTATTTTGAGCTTTTTCAGGTGCCCATTCAGGCGACAATGTCCCGTCAGGATTCCTGTTAAAACTCTTAGCGCAGTTTTACTTTGATCTCAACAGATTGTAGTCACCCAGAAGAATCTTTGATTGTATAAGCCCTACTAGATCTTTCCAATGGTCAGATCTCAGATCTTTTTCTCGGCTTTACTTATTTCTTTCAATATTACATTGGGGCTGATTCCGCAAAAGGGTTCAGGCCCCCAGAAAGGTATTTCAGTCCCCCTCTTTGCTAGTTCATCTGCTATTTCATTACCTTCTATTCCAGTGTGTCCTGGAATCCATAGTAAGGTGACTATGTTGTTCTCGCCTAGTTCATTGAGTTTGTCTAGGCATTCCCACACCATTTTGGAACTGATTACACAAGAGCTCAGTGCCTTAATGGCTGCTTGACTATCCGACATTATGATAATCCTTTGTCTTCTGTATCCTTTATCAATATTGAACTGGGCGCACTTTTTTATGGCGTGGATTTCCGCTTGAAAGATATTTGGGGTTTTTCCCAAGCTTTCAGAGTGTTTGGTTCCTGGCCCGAGAACACTCCTATCCCAGTTCCTTCCATTGCTTTTGAGCCGTCTGTGTTCCATTGAATGGCATTCTTTCCAAGTCTGGTAATGGTATTTGGATCCCATTCCTTCTTGTTGCTCATTTCCGTAACGAATTTCTTTGGAAAGTTATACTTTTTCATCATACCGTCTTGTGGCATGTCCCAGGTTGTCTGATTTCTAAGAAGTGAGGAGGTGGTTTTTTTAATGATTCCTTCTCTACTTAGTCTGTATCTTGTTCTCTTTGCAACACTTTCCACCACCATATTTAAAGGGGTGAGATTGAGAATCACTTCCATGGCTGCCGTTGGGCATGTTCTCATTGCTCCTGTAATGCATATACAGGCTATTCTTTGAATTTTGGAAAGGTTTTCTCTCGTCGTCAATAGGCTAGTTCTACTACTCCACGCAATGGCTCCATAGCATGCTATAAATATAATATTTTTGTCATAAATTCGAAAACCGGATGTAACCATGAATTGTCAAATTATTAATGTGAAAATGTAAGACAATTTAATGATTTCTACCATTTTGCAAAATACAGGGTAAAATAAACGGTAAAATTTATACTTATATAATATTATATAGTATAGGTCGTCAATGCCGTATAAGTTATTTCATTGATGACGTACCATGACGTCACTTTTACTTTTCCTCCATAGGGAGTAAAAGTACTAGGGAGGAAAAGTACAACTTTGTTCCCTACAATGAGGCCAGGCAATACATACTTTGGATAGAGGTAGGCGGAAAAATATTTTGTCATACACGTCGCTTCCGGTAATCTGTTAAGTTAATAATATACATGGTGGTATAAATAAAATAACAAAGTTGTCGTTGTCGAAATATTTTCCATAAACTCGTCATAACTTGACAATATTCACACAAATGGTGAGCCTAGTCTCCAATATGAAGATAGTGTTTTTATGTTGTAATATAAGCAATGGGCTGAAGACAACAACAAAAAATTATTCAGAAAAAGGTTTAATTAGTAAAATGGCGAAATAGTAAATCATTCACCAATATGGTGAAGACTATTTTTATTTACCTATCACCAAACATCATTTCGTGGGAAGCTTACACGAATTGCATACAATATTTTTTTACGTTCATGCGAAAACCAAAAAATGTCTTATTTAGGTTGCTCTCAATGCAGTCAAATGGACTAGAAATGGCGACGATTTGAATGTTCATGTTTGTTATGATGACAGAACGCTGTAGTGAAATGACAGATGAGTGCAAAAATAGTAATTTACTTTACAAGACCGGAAAGTAGTGTTTTTCAGATCGAGTCAACAGGCGAGTCCTGGAAGCTTGGTGAGACCTGAAAAACACTTATTTAAGGGTGCGTGACGTACAATATTTTTTTAAGACCGACATTTCGATATACATTCAATTCTTCATTTCACTTTTCATAACAAAGTGATTAAGAAAACTAAAACCAGATAAAATAATAAGTTTGACATAAACAATTAATTAAAAATCAACGAACTGTCATCACTCGACAATATATCGAAACGTTGTTATCATAGTAACGAAATCAAGGTAGATTGTATTATAAAAGAGCGATTGGGAAAATGGAAACAAAATGGACGCCAGGGACCGGCAAAAGCTTTTTCCGGTCCCTGGCGTCCATTTTCCGGTCTTTATCGGCAAAACGTTATTTTCTGGACGAAAAATTGTCCAGAATGTGTATATTTTCTGGTCGGTCTTGAAAAAAAAAATTCCGTCCGAGAAGTAGATGTTGCTTATTAGTGAACGGTCTACTTTTGGAAAAGAGATTTTCAAATTTTTAATGCGTTATAATAGTATAATACTATTATTATCTTGACATATTTATGTTGAGAATATTCAGCTGTTTATGCAAAATAAATCAAGAAACCAACCGGACATGCGCGGACTCTCATCAATCATTTGTCACAGCTTACAATATTAAACGAGCTGTCAGATAGCTGAAGATAAATTTCAAAAGTGAACCAACATGTTTACGAAAAATATTGTAGTGATTTATAATAGTATATTACGTAACAAGAGTTGTAAGTAACCCATTACGCACGAAATGAAAAAGTTTATAAATAAATATCATGAGTGCGTAATGAGATTACATCTCGTGTAACGTACTATACTTCTTCTACGCCCATCTATTTTCTTCTGAGTGCTCATAATTTCATCTTTTTTACTACTAGCAGACATATTCGTGGGTAAAGTTGAGAAAATGTTCGGATACTATATTTTGTTACAAAAATTGACAGCATAAATGAGATGACGCCTATTGCCATATCAAGAATACGCGTATATTTTTTAGAAATTGTATAATGTATTACCTACATTTAGGGGCATCACTCTTTTAGACTAAAATGTATTTCTCTAATGCTAAAAGCTTTTATGTTTTTGCATTGATTAAAAGTATGTAAATAAACCAAATATAGTAGTATGTGAATAAAAATTTAATTGTAATTGAATTGAACCAAGAAGTTCAAGTTTTCATCTCAAAACGCACGTGTATGTTATGAGATCTCATTACGTGCATGTTATTGTTAAATGTCATTTACAATGAATGTTGACAGTGCGATTTTTGACGTTTACAGACATGGGCGTAGAAAATAGTATATTACATAACAAGAGTTTTAAGTTGCTTATTACATGCGAATAGAAAAGTTGCGTACGAGCCACGTAGCGGCGAGTGTGGTAATTCTATATGCATGTAATAAGCTTACAACTCCAGTTGTGTACTATACTTTTTCTACGAACAGCTTCATCAATAAAAATAAAACGCATTAATAGCATATGTACATTCACACTAACAGCTAGTGACAGCGAGTTTTATTAATTATTAAACGTCAAAACAACCTCCACTAACTCGTTTCCATGGTTACTCGAAACCATTGAGTGACTAGGCTTTGGTGATAAATTGTTGTTTTTCTAGAACTGAAGCGTAATTTTTTTTATTGCGTGCTAGTCATTACGTGTCAGTATCCGTAATGATCTATTTACTTAGTAACCAAATGGTAGTTAATATGGAATTTACTAGTGTGAGAGTAGAAAAAAATATTTTCATACGTGTGATATAACCTCATGTAAACAATAACTTGACACAAATAACCAGTAGGTGATCTCTGGTCAGAGCTTGACGCATGCAATGTGTAGTATACATGAATGAAATTAATTTCCTAGTTGAAAGTTGGCAATCTCTCCTAGCTTTAATTAAAATCTTGATTTCTTGCATGGATATCTAAATTACATTGCAAGGTTTTATGTTCTTAGTTTTATTTTTAAATTAATCTAAGTTTTTATTTTTGCTTCCATGAATCTACTTTAAAGCGCATTTCCTTTTCTATAATGATTACAGCCCCCCGCTTATCCAGCGGGAGAAAAAGTGGCTATTGCAACACTAATGGTACAAATAGCGATATGATACAAATGCAATGAAACTTCTCCGCACTCTCCTACTTTTCCGTGCGCGAAGTATTAACTATAGCATACTAATATTATTTTATTAAAATTTTGTTGAATATGGCGTTAATGACTATTAATGATTACTCCACAGAAGGTAACTAATAAATTTGCTAGTTTGTATCTAGTCTAGTCTATGTCTAATCACCTAAATGATATTTTTTTCCATTTTCCACACTATTTTGGAAAATAACCATTTAAATATCTGTGATATAACTGAAATTGACAAAATATTAATGCACAAAAAATGTCTCTGCTACTTTTGTATAATTGTCACTTATAAAACTGACTCATTTTTCGTTATTACTTTTTGAAACTGAATTACCACAATGAACCTTACAGTTATTCAATAAAGCGTTGTGCAAATGGCTGTTAGCAAAATATTCACAGTTTTACCTCACTTATCGGGTAATCATATCGGATATAGAGGTAAAGTTGTTACCACACATACCAGTTATTATTTTGGTTCTATCTTTATGGCGCATACACACAAAATCAATTCAGTATAAAAGAAATAATTTTCTACTGGAAAGATATAAATCTTCTTACACGCTATTGTAATGTTATATCGTGTTTGTTTGTTACAAATAAGATCCGTTATTCCATTTACAACCAGTAAAAATGGTGTCTACTGTGAAGAAGAGTATGAGTGTGAAAAAATGTTTGAGTAAATCTACGTAACGGACTGGCAAGTAAAAACGATCGTCGACCAAATCTTAGGAAAGAATTGTAGTACAGCATTGCAAAAAATTTTATAACAGGAATGGCCTCCAGAAAAAACTGCAAGAATAGAATGAAAATTTCTTCCTATATTCGGAAATTTCTTGATAGGTTACTCCATATGTCTAGTCGGACATTTTCGAGTAGTTTCGTGTAATTATTCGGCAAATGAAAATAGAAACGGATGAAAGGGCCTTTCCATACCGAGTACTCAGGACTCGAGATTGGACGCATATTAAAGTTGAATCTTCGTGAATTCTCGGCGAAGGAAAGACTCAAGACGTATCTCAAGCGTAGCAATTAGATTTTCTATGTTGGCCAACATGAGAAATTAAAAAAAGAAGTACTTCAAAATTGTTTGTGTATTTTATGATGTAATATCGCATTCATGTTAATAATTGCAATATTGGCGAAATTGGTAACCAACGATTATTTAGTTTTGTTAAATTTTCGACAACCAAAGGAAAAATTATATCATTGACGATATTTTTTGTGAGTCTATAATGTATCCGAAGGATTTTCTGTATCCCATGTGTCTTTTTGGAATCCTATCATTTTGCATATTTTCCTCCACATAATCAAGAAATTCCAAAAAATCATCGTGTTCTCTATAATCCATTTTCACTAATCACTATTATAGTATATTATTAAACGAGCAATTTATGATAGCCATTATTCACGCTGGGTGACGTCACCCGAGTGGATATTGGCCATAAATTGCGAGTAGAATACTATACTTTGTCCACGACCCTTGATTTCTTTATTAAATAAAAGTCAACTAATCTCCAGTTCATGAAGTTATAATATGTAAACATAGTTATCTTTCGATTTTTCTGGCAGCAGTCCTATAGTCGTTAATTTCGCCGCTTTTTTTTTTATTTCAGTTGGTGTACAAGAACGTTCATTTCCACTATCCGAATTCAATGAATTCATCGTTGCAGTAATATAGCAAGTTCGTAACAATTTGGTATTACTAACGTCAAAATTAAATAATTTGACATATATAGAGATGCGCGATACTGTGTAAAGTATCAATACAACGTACCGTTATAAATATATTGTTTTGAAATACTTAATACTAGAAAATGTCGTTATGAAAAGTATCAATACCAAAGATTTCGATATTTTATCGATACGATATATTTCAGAAACAAATTTCCTGAACAAAATACACAGATTTAAAAGTTCATTTCATATTGTACCCCCATCTCTTGTCGTGAATTATGAACCATAATACACTCCAGTGTATTATGAACCATAATTCACTCTAGTAGATATATGGGTACCATATACCTTTTGTTAGGAGGTAAAATATCGACTTATTATTAGGTGGTCGTGGACAAAAATTGTTATTCTATTACAAACCCAATAGGGCATGTCCACGACAGTTGACATTGACAATACTTGGGTGGTAAAACAATAAACAATAGACATGATGAAAAATTATCAAACAACAAACAACTATTAACCCATATTATATATTATTAAATATGCAAGCTCAACAATTAAAATAACTTTAAGAGTACACTGAAGCTAAATCAACTAAAATCAAACACGATCTACCATTATAAATCAGCATAACCTCACTATTAAGTACCACGTGTTCTGAACGCTTTGTTTATTGTTTTACCACCTAAGTCTTGTCAAAATAGTTTGTGACGTCACGTGGACATGCCCTATACATAATATAACCTCAAATAACAAAACAAATGTCACAAACCGCGTCTCAAGTCGAGCTCAAGACAGGTCGCTGGCTGCCTTGAGCAAGACTTCATTAGCACATGCGCAGTTGCAGCTGTGGGTCTCGAGCTTTTACTATAAAATACGTTCTCGTCCATATGATTTTAGGTAGTCTGGAAGGTCTAAAATACATAAAACATAAGTCTGGCAACTCCTTTTTGTGAACTGAATTTTTCAAGTATACCCAATAAAAATAATCTTTATGATTGAAATCAGGTTAGGTTAGGTTGTGAGTATTTTTTGTATCCAGTTAAGACATTTTAAATATATTAAATGCAAACTTAACTCTTCAGGAAATATAGCTGAGCTCCTCCTGAAATATCTGAATACCTCACTCCCCAAACAGAAATACAACATGACACTGAGGGCAAGTGAATACAACCGTTTGATTCTAGGTTGCCAAGTATCAATTTATTTCAGTTTCAGTCATCATTGGTAAGAGAGAACCTATTGCCTGCTTACCTTTGTTAACACTTGTCTTAATTGGGCCATTTTATTCAATAGACCTGATGAAGTGAAGACTACACCTAAATATGAATATTTATGGGTTGTAGGAATCAATTGGTTTTTAAAATGAAAAGTTAGGTTTCCGGAAACCTCCTCTAGAAAATTGCATAATTTTTGTCTTCGGTAAATTCACGGTTAATTTATTAGAATTGGTATATTTCTCCAAAATTTCCAATTCTTTTTACATCAATCTCAGAGTGTGCCAAGATGACAAGGTCGTCAGCGTACGTAAAAAGCTACTTGGAAATAGGTTGTTTTGAAACATTGTCCAGGTAGTGATATGATTTTCACATTATTTTGAATTATTTAATTTTTTTGGACTATGTAACACCAACTTGTGTCCTTTTCTTGTTTATTATTGGAACTTTAGTTCTTTACGCCAGGTTATGTTTGAGCGACCTATTTCCAAGTAAAAAGCTACTGTCTCCTATGAGGATGCAACAGCAAATCTCGGGATGGCGGTGATCCACAGACGCCATCCAGAAAACACCCTGAATCAGGAACAGGCAGGACTGATTCAAAACCGCTTGGAGGAGGCCGTGTTTGACACCCCTGGGGGAAGCGCAAACCGACTCCAATTCCAACGTACTTCATTCCATTTAGGGGTCCTCTGGATGACCTGTGGGAATGAATACACGAAGGAATGGCTCAGGAACGCGGTGGAAGGCCTGGGCGAGCTCTGGGAAGGTGCTGATCTGACAGTTGTTGGATCAGGAGACCTCCCCAGAAGGCCCCTGGTCCTCGTGCACGTTCCAGATGCCATAAGGGAAGAGTCCATTCTAAAGGACCGTATGGCTAGTCAAAATTCTAGCCTCAAAACGGGGGAATGGACCCTCAAAGGAAGAAAAGACGATGGAAAGGGGCAAACACTGACCTTCTCCATTGATGAGGCTTCTTTTAAGACTCTTGAGACGATGGGCTTCCGAGCATATTACGGTCTCGGAAGGGTGGTCTTCCGAGTTTTAAGAGGACCAGATGGCGGGGGTACGAGTAATACAAGCGAACGTCCAGCACAGTAAGGCTGCATCTGCAGTCCTTACGAAAGTAATGGGGGGATTCGATGTGGCCCTCATACAAGAACCTTGGGTGAACAAGGGAAAAATTATGGGTTTATCAGGGATAGGAGGGGAATTGATTTACGATAGGTCCTCCCAAGTACCTAGAACTTGTATAATAGTAAAAAATAATATAAAGATACTGCCTTTAAATCATTTCTGTTTCGGAGACCTGACCACGGTCAAAGTAAGATTCATCTCTGATGGGGGACCGAGGGAGATTATTCTCGGATCGGTCTACCTACCAGGAGATGCTTCTGAACAACCACCATCCAGGGAAGTAGAGGAACTAGTGAGAGGATGTCGGGGCAAAGGAACGCATCTGATCATTGGGGGAGATGTGAATGCACATCACACAACCTGGGGAAGCACAAACACCAACCAAAGAGGTCTTTGCTACAATTTATTATGGAAAATAATCTGGACATATTAAATGTGGGAAACAAACCTACCTTTGTAACAATAAATAGAAAGAAGGTTCTAGATATAACAATTGCAACTACTTTTATAGCTAGTTTTGTTGAAAAATGGCATGTGACTGATGAGGTGAGTTGTTCGGACCACAGACACATAAGCTACACATTAACAGGTTTTAGCACTGAAACTGAAACTTACCGGAACCCAAGGAAAGCTAACTGGGAGGCCTATCAGGCGGACCTAGGCCTTGAAATCCAAAGGGTGAGAGAGACGGTAAGAAATAGCGTGGATCTAGACCTAGCTGCGGAACAATTCCAAGAAGCTATCGTGTCTACCTTCAATCGCAACTGCCCCGAAACTACAAGGAGAACCAACAGGAATGTGCCCTGGTGGAATAACGACCTTGAAGTTTCAAGGGCGGAAGTACGAAAGCTCTTCAATAGGGCAAGTAAAGACGGAGAGTGGACCGTATATAGGAAAACTCTGAGGTATTGATCAAATGAGAATCCTCATTGGATTGTTAAAGCACATACCCAGCATCCACAGAAGTTAAATGTTTGGATGGGAATTGTTGAAAATAGGCTTATAGGCCCATTTTTTATCGACGGAAACTTGAATGGTGAAAAGTATTTGAACCTACTGAATAACGAAATCATTCATGCACTTGAACAGAATGGGCAATTACCACAAAATGTTTCGATTCAACAAGATGGAGCACCTCCCCACTATGATAGACGGGTTAGGGATTTTCTGGATGCGAATTTTCCAAATCAATGGATTGGGCGTAGAGGATTCATAGAGTGGTCTGCTCGTTCTCCGGATCTTGGCCCGTTAGATTTTTTCCTTGGGGTTATCTAAAATTACGTGTTTACGTTAGACGACCAACAAACTCACAGGAATTGAGACAAAAAATTCTTGATGAATGTGAACTAATACGTGGAGAAGCCTTGGAAAGAGTGACTAAAAAATTTGTTAATAGGATGACATATTTCAGCAAGTAAACGGCGAGCATTATGAACATTTGAAGCAATTTTTATTCTCATGATTCTAAAATAATGAAATGTACACCTATTGTAGAACTAACAGTGAGTTATTCCTCGTTTTTAGAAATTTTTTTTCACTAAACTTAGTACCTATGTTTGATTTCAAAAAAAACAAGCTCTTTCAAAATATGTGAGAATTAAAGAAGGCATTTCCGGTTAAACCGGAAGTATATCATCAACAAAAAATGTACATCAGATGCATTTTGTTCCATTGCACTTACCTTCAAATTTTCATAAATATCCTTCTTTTCGTTTGAAAGACATTTACTTGGTTCCATACTTTATCCCAACCCCGTATATAATATAATTAGTTTTGCATTTGGTGACATGGTACATTTTTCACATTTCACAATTAGTATAAAAATATAAGTAAGTGAACTCCAACAAAGAGGTTTGGGACTGAGTACAGTTCAATGTAACTCGTACACATGAGTATTTAGTT
>CAJUYI010002033.1:0-38148 GCA_910591695.1 Galerucella pusilla
AATAACTGTAATTTTACTATTAATAATCATTATCGTTAATAAAGTTTGAAAGTTCAACTACTTTTTTGTACGGCCGTGAGCGGACAAAAAAGTACTGTGAAATCATACTTCAACATCATGAATTGACGTTAAAAATGTCTACTTTTTTTGACATTTGCGGAAAAAATATATTTGGCTACTTATGTCAGATGAACATTTTTTCTCAGCATAGAATGTGAAAAAAATATATGGAAAATCTTTTTTGTTTGTATCAGTTTCGAGACATTGAAAATAAAATATAAAGTTAACTTTAACCCAGTGCTCAAAAGCAACTTTTTCAATGAACCTAATTAATTTGAGTGAAGTGACTTTATGAAGTTAACGTATCGAGTTCAAAGCATAACATTTCCCATAAAAAATATCATTAGCTTAGGAAAGAACATATTACCAACGAGAAAAAGAAAAATTTCATGGAAATACGAGTGAAAAGATTTTTTTTCCTGCTTCAGAATTGCCGCTGTGTCTCGGGAGTGATTTCTTAATTAAAATTCACGTCTCTGGTATACAAAGGATGAATACTAGCGAGAATCATAATTCATATATCTTCTGGTGGAGTTGGTTGAAAATGTAAAAAAGAATAGTAAAGCTAGTACGCTGGTCAATAACCATAATTTCAACACTCAGTGAACATCTTCAATTGGTTTGAGGTAATATCCCTTGATCCAATGAACACTGTAATTAGCTGAATAATTTTTATTCGTAAAGCCAACTAACGTCTAAATTGATGCTATGAACAAATTTATTCATCAGCTTGGAACAATGAAGGAATTTATTAATACTTACAATAAAGTTCGTCATTCAATCAACGTGCTGGTCAGATGGAGAGAGAGCTTTATGGACTCTATGATAGTGTATTTCGTGACAATGTGTTGTCCGTGTGGACTCTCCTTTGTTTCTTTATTAGATATAGTACATTCAATATGCTTCTTAGTGTGCGTCACTAATAGTAATAGTAAATAATAAGTAAGTAATAGTAATAATAGTAAATTAAAGTAATAAACAGAAGGTGTCCCAGTGCTACAGGTAGTTGTTTTATTCCTGTAAGATTAAATTATGCGCCAAAACGCTAGAATAGTAATTGCGTCTGTCTATGACATCATCAATTCGTAAATACCATTTATTGGTGCTCTATGTCGATGGGTTATCTATTATATGTGTCAAAAACTTGACAGCCTGCAGGCTAGAAGTTTATTTTGACACATAAACATAATTTGAATCATTTTGTTCGATTAGGTAGAATAGTTATCATTGAGATGAATCCTAACGTGTATCGATAGTGTGCGGTTCCACACTGTAACTCGAAACAGATGTTCGGATCATATATATATTTGCGAAAGTACGACGTCACTCTCTTCTGATTGGTGTTTGAGATAAGATGGCGGATAGTCGAATATTGTGCTAATATTTCGACTAAAATAGATGTAATCACACATGTAAAATAAAAATAGGTGATTTCCCTAGAATCTCTGTATCTCATATAATTATGTCAAATCAATATTTCAGTGATTCTTAATGATTGTCACCATGCCATTGGCCGTTTCCAGACTTTTGGGCCAGTCTGTATAACTTTTGACGTGTTTTTCCAATTTTCCAAGTGACGCATTCAGAATTACATGGGTTACCCAGACAGCACAAGTACGTACATAATACATATTCAATACGTACTCATGAGATGTAAGGTACGTATTATGTACGTACTTTCCTGTACAAAGTACGTACATGGTACGTATTAAATACGTACATTTTCCAATAAAATGTACGTAGTTGGTACGTACCAGTAGTACGTACTTGGTACGTACCAGTAGTATGTACTTGGTACGTACCAGTAGTATGTACTTGGTACGTACCAGTAGTATGTACTTGGTACGTACCGGAAGTACGTACTTGGCATGTATCATCCAGACACGTACAGAGCTGACAGCTCACAATTGAGTTTCAAGGAGTTTTTCTTGAGTTCCTTTTAAGCAACGCCGATATTGTTGTAATTTGAGTTTATCCGTCATAATGTTAATAACGTTGCTGTCGTAGCAGGAATTCGAAAAAATTTCCTTGACACTTAACTGTATTGTCTTATAAATTTTAGAGTACACATTAAAATGTGCCCAAACTAGATTAGATTAAAATATAAAACTTAAAAAACAGCTTGAAAATTAATTTATTTTGAAATAATATAGCTACAGATTTTTACTATTATCTATCTACTATTTGGTACATTGAACCTTTTTGCCCTGGCCGGTGCCCTTCTTAACCAACTATAATTGCTCCGTCTCCTTATTTTCTCTGCATTTTCCAGATTTCACAGCAGCACCTTAAAAAGATAATGAAAAATAGCTAAAATAAATACGTTTAAGTGGATAAGTCTCTGTGACATTATTAAAACTATTGGACGATACAGAAAAATTACAACAAAAAGGCAGATTTAAATCTTCAACCAACTGTTTTCGATTATTACTAACAAATCTCTGAAGTTCTTCAGTTGCTTTTTTATTATGTTTACTAACTTTATAAGACATCTCTTTAGTAGATTAATGTACTAATAAATAATAGGTGGGTAGGTATACTATCTTTATAAACAGCAAATAAACAGGTTGTAAAAAAATATTGCTTACAAGATCCCAAAACTACAAACTATAATGAAACTAGTATTAAAATAAGTACCTAATATTACTTCAAACTAGTTTAACTGTTACTTTAATAAATATAAATTGAATAAAGTAATAGAAAATAGTCAATAACTTACCAACTATTTATCCTGGTCTTGGTGTATAAACAACAAAAGTGGCTGGCACAAGTGGTCTGTGTGATCGTGGGTGAAATGGGTGGAATATTGAGATAAAAACCGCCAAATATTTCTTATTATTGCACTCCAAACTAAAAAAAGCGCGAACGCGACAGATACCCTCTACATCTGGTTACCATATTGGACGAATTATTGTTCGTTCAAGGTCCTAGCGTTCTACCCTATAGATAATATACCTACTTCTACCCATCACAGGGCTGCATGGATGCGCAGTAACTACATGTTGTTTTGCCCGCTGAGCATGCGTCCATGCAACCTTTAACCTTCTATTCGATATGTATTAGATACATACATAATACGTATCAGAAAATATGTACTGCCGATACATATTGAGTACGTACATGGTACGTGCCCAAAAGTACGTACCGTTTATGAATCACAATGTACGTACTAAATACGTACATTTTAGGTAATGTACGTACAGGACGTATATAAGACCTAATATGTACGTATTCAATACATACAGTGCTG
The DNA here is from genome assembly GCA_910591695.1 of Galerucella pusilla. Classification (NCBI taxonomy): domain Eukaryota; kingdom Metazoa; phylum Arthropoda; class Insecta; order Coleoptera; family Chrysomelidae; genus Galerucella; species Galerucella pusilla. Next base: position 3,311 of record CAJUYI010002033.1, read on the forward strand.
TTTGGGTAATAGTTTCTATTGAAATGATCTGTATATAATTATTACTCGACATAAATCTAAATCACCTATAAGACAAAATGAAGGCAATTTCAGCTTCCCTTAACCAACTCCTATATCCTGTGTCGTAAAATTTAACTGATAGTATACATTTCATTGTAAATTAGCGGTGTTAAAACGAAAATTCTCGAATTAAAATACATTTTAAGGATGACGAGCTCCATTTAACTAATCTCGTCCCTAAGAACAACCCTCGACGAAAATAGCACTACTTTATTTAACAAATTTGTCTCGTATAACTTTGCGAGAAAACACTTTTCGACTAAAGTTTAATTCTAACTTGACTTTATTCATGAGTCGGCAGCTTAGGTAGGAAGGAAAGGGCTACAGACAGTTTAACGTTAAGTTTTGACCTTATCGAAAGGCACGTTTGAGGGTAGTTCAAAGGGAATTTGTATAAATGGTTGACGATTATATTGAATTGAGGTTAATTTGAACGTTAAATAATTTTCTCTACTGTTTTCGTTGTTTTGGCGTTGTGTGAGAAAATTTCAAATTTTCGTACACTTATGAAGGATATTATTATACAACTACAAAAAAAGTTTGTTACATGGAAAACCGTTTATAACTTTATAATTCGAGAACATTCGCGATAAACCATTGTACGCCTTGTAGACTTCGAGAACAGTCTGAATATTACCTGCGAAAAAACCTTTCTAGAAAGGTCGCATTCATAGTTTGCGACAGGACCGGCTTCAGGATCAGTGAGTTCGTAACAATATTCTGAAGTTTAAAAGTACAGTATATCATAATGAATCCTTGGTAGATAGTGAAATTGGTATATTATGCAACGATTATGTATTAATAACCATAACATGAGAGTTGCATACACTTCGGCCTCTCCACTATGTGATCGAGGCTGAGGCGGGGAGGGCTTTCCTGCGCTAGGATACGTGCGAAAAGGTGAAGAGTGCAGGCACGTCAAGAAGCTCCGGCTCCTGGAAGATATTCCAGTTCTGGCTCGAGCGGCTGATGAATGCCTGCGTGAGTACTACTCCGCTACCCCATACAGGGCCATGATACGGGATAGAGAGTCCTGGGGAAAAAAGGAATACACAGCCTAATGGGACCGTCTGGTACACCGATGGCTCATGCTCCGGTGATGTATGCTATCTTGGAATGTGCGCTGATAAACCTAGACAGAGGTTATGTGGATCGACGCATAACCATATACTCCGACAGTCAGGCAGCAATTAAAGCCCTGAGGGTACACCAGCAACTCAGGACTTGCTAACGAATGTCGAGAACGACTTGCTAATCTTGCAAGGCGGAACGTGATGCGGCTAGAATGGATTCCAGCCCACTCTGGTTTTGAAGGCAACGAGATGGCGGATGCACTGGCTGCGGAAGGGGCGGCAGCTCCTTTCTGCGGCCCGGGCCCGACCCTGGGCCTAACAAAACAAAGAATACGCAATGAGACGAAGAAGTGGCTGAGGAATCAGCATCTCGCTCATTGGAATGCTTTGCTGGGTCCTAGACAATCCAAACTTCTACTGGAGAGATGGACTGATGGACACGCCAGGGCAGCCACTGAACTACCAAGAAGTAGGCTAAGGAAGATAGCAGGACTCCTAACAGGGCACCGCTGTATGAGGAAGCACCTCTACAATCTAGGAGTAGAGGAAAGTTCCCTATGTAGGGGTTGCGGCATGACTGATGAAACGTCATTTCATGTTCTCATAGAGTGTCCACACTGGGCTGTATTACGCAGGTGAATTCTCGGAGTCACTGTCATGGCTCCTGGAGACACGAGCAGGCATCCACTGAAAAAGGTTGTGGCCTTTATTGAAGGGCTCGGCTTCATGGATGACTAGGTAGCAGGAATGGCACAATGGGCCCGCCAGTTGCCTCAGTGTCTAAACCTTGGCTTGAGTTGTCCAGGACAAGGCTCGCCTGCACATTTAGTAGTAGTAGTAGTGCATACACTATTTTTTCTACGAAGAAATTTAATTTAAAAAAATATACAGTGTGGGAACCACTTTTAAGAAATTATAAAAAATGCCGAGACACGTCAACTTCTGATTTGAGTTGTGCGTTATGTAAACATTAATTTGAATGAACAGAGTGATAAACGCAAGTATGCCATAGTCGGTGTTGTTTTTAATGAAACACCCAGTATATTTGCATATTTTTGAAATCCTGTAATGAACCGATTCCAACAAACTAAATAATGTAGGGTCAATTATGAAGTATACAGGGTGAAATTTTTATCTTCACACTTATTAAACACATACATAAAATACCTGATGTATTTGATTTTAATACATTAAAATAAATGCTCAAAATGTTCTCCACCTAGTTGTTGGCAATAGCACAGTCTCCTATAGAACTCCTTTTCAACTTTGTTTAAACTTTGAGGTGAAATATTCCGTATTTTTGTAGTTATCCTGTCTTTGAGGTCTACAATACTAGTTGGTTGTGTTGCATATACTTTGTTCTTGAGATAACCCCATAGGAAAAAATCTGACGGCGTAAGGTCTGGCGATCTATCTGGACACTCAATAGTACCTCTTCGTACAATCAATTTATTGGGGAAGATTTTATCTAAATAAGTTCTTACCATTAAAGCATAATGGGGTGATGGCCCGTCTTGCTGGAACCAAACATTTTCATTCGGTAAGCTAGGATCTATTGCGTTGGGACATAAGTTTGCCAATGCAGGAATAACTCAATTTCTAAGCATATTTGAATATTTTTCAGCTGTTAAATTTCAATCTATGAATATAGGACTAATAATATGGTCGCCTATGATACCGGCCCAAACGTTCACCTTTTGAGGGGACTGAGTATATGTCTCACGCATCCAATTAGGATTCTCTGCTAACCAATATCTACAGTTCTGTCGGTTTACCTCTCCATTCAATGTGAATGTTGATTCATCAGAAAACAGAATGGTACCAAGAGCTATCACATTACTGTTCAGCTTATTCATCAATCTTTCGCAGAAATCCATTCTACGATCTGGATCGTCTTCTGTTAACTCCGACACAAAAGTTAATTTGTAGGGATGGAGTTTTTCTTAATGAAGACATCTCAGAACAGTTAGTTGTATGACTAACATTATTTTCACGGGCAATTTGACGTGTACTTGAAGTTGTATTCTCTCCGACACTCAACAAAATATCCACTTTCACATCATTTTCAACGAAGTGTGGTTTTCTTTCCAATGGTTTGACATGTCCAAGTTCTCTGAATTGTGTATGAATTTTAGACACAGTAGTTTGTAAAATATCAGGCAATTCGGGATACGTGTGATTAAAAAATAAGTTTGCCACTTCAACCTGACTTCTGCAGTTTTCCCCGTACCCGATCATCATTAAAATCTCAATTCGGTGAGTCTCAGTTAAATATTTCATTGTTGTGTCGACAAGGAAAGAGTGTTTGACAAAGATTCTACTTTTTCAGTATAAACTGTCGTTTATAGTGTATCCTCTGTAATTTGTATTTAATATTTCATGATAATTTTAAGGTTCTGTCATTTGATTTTCCAATTTTCCAATCTTATATCCCCTCTAAGTTATATTGCGGACTATGATGATATCGTATCGAATTACAGTCGAACAAATAGCCGACAACTTCAAGTTTGCACAATATCTATTACGGTATGTATACCAAGTCATTTTCTTTGAAAAGAATTAACATATAATCATCAAATTCATCAAATTTCGTGGCTATGAATGGTTAGAAGAACTGCATAAAAACGAAGAATACAATACTGTTCATAAGCCTAAAATTTGATAATTATATGTTTCTTATTTTCAAAGAAAAAGACTTTCTCGCTACCCTGTATATATGATATGATATAATTATGTTTTTTCCCCTGTGAGCGTAGAAAAAGTACCTTAAGCTCCTAGTGTCAAAAACATCTTTAGTCACTCGTTGCGCTTTTGACATTCTACAATTTTTATCATATATATGCACTAAAACCCTTAGTACCACAACAACAACTTTTTAAATTTGCTTTATGCAAAAATATGTGATACTGTCAAATAAAATACGGCACGTGGGTATTTAAATTATTAGTGAAAACAATACAATAGATAAAATAAGATCAAAAAACCCATTAAATGCGATAGTAAATTCTTGTGGCTTCAATAAGCAAATGAAATATTCAATAAATCGACCATTTGCCTTGGTATAGAATAAATAACTAGATTGATCCATATGTATTTACCATTGTTACAATCCCACGAAATACCCACGCTTATAATTCATTTTATCATCTACAGGGAATTATTGAGAGTATTGTGTATATATTATTTTTTTCAAAAGTGTACTGTTATTATTCATCTGGATTATGTATGACTATATCGACAATAACTATGTAATATATTGTACCTACCTATATTAGATAGTTAATTTTTATTATATTGTGTAGTTGTAACATATTATTTAGGTGTTACCTCCAAGTCTGCTTTGGAGCACCATGTTATTGCCCTGTATGAATAATTCAAGCCATCCAGCTTCGCACTTGGGCACACAAAAACTTTACCCAAATTGGTTCAGCCACCTACCGGAACCAAATGTGAACCTTATCCATCTAGGGACTTCTGTACTATATTATGAAAAGTTGAAAATGATCAACTAACTTACAAGCACACAAATGTTTTTATAGAGCTATGGGGAACTCAATATTATTTGGAGAATTTAAATTTGAATTAATTGAAAGTGGGAAAACATTATGGGACTTGTGGAGAGTTAGATCTATTGTGCTCCTTTGGATCTAGATCCCATTCTCCAGCCCGACTCTTTCTAAGTAACCCATGAGCCTCGAAACTGAATCTTCCTTTGAATTCCTTCTGACGCAATCTCATTGACGAAAGTTGTGCTCAGCAGCTTCTAGGTGACAAGCAGCTTCTAGGTGACATAATCTGCTTTTGACTTTGTGCTTCTTCTGTCAACCTCATTAGCTTTGCCTGCATGTTCAGGTTCACATACCAACTACGGCTTTGACAGTTTTCCTGCCTTTGCTTATTAGGTCTGCCTCAATTGTTCGCCATTGTTCTCTAGGTGCTCTAGGTCCTCACCATTCTGGAAATTTCTGTGCCACCCACTTCCTTGTGGCCATATTTATTGTCGTTTAAGGCACCTATGCAATTTCATACCAGCTCAGAATTGATCTCTATGGAATCAAGTGCCTTCAGTGCCGCTTGGCTATCGGTGAAGATGGCAACTATTCTAAAACTTGTTCAACGCAATGGTGAATCGCCGTCACTTCTGCTTGGAAAGTTGTAACGTCCCTAGATAGACTTGTAAGGATAGCCATTCTTTGTTTCAGTCCCACAGCTCCGGCTCCTGCACATGCATCTGTGCTGGAGCCATTAGCAAATCAGGCTGCCTCAGTCAGTATGAGTATATCTCTCTTCCAGTCTCCCCCACTTGGTTAAGTTGTTTGGTTGCCCCATCAAAACATTCGCGTTCAGTTCATAAATAAGCTTTTAGTCAGCACCGTGAGATTGTATAAAAGTGTGTAACAGATTCAGCAAGACTTCCATAGCACTTGTAGGAGTTGTCTTTATGGCTCCCGTAATGTACAGGCGAGAAAAACTTCCTAATATCCCACTACACGGTGTATTTTTCCACCACACCACTATCCACACCACTATACCCTTGTGTATAGCCACTGAGTCATTTTTGGGGTATGCCTCCAGCTTTTTCCACACCTTCTTCTACATCTGCCAATGCGTCTTTGGTCTGGTGGACAAAGACGACACAAAATAACGGAATGATGAGACTGAGCAAGGTGCAAAGACTTGCTTGTCTCAGTATTGCAGGGTGCATGAGAGGCACGCCAACGGCAGCTCTAGGAGCCTTATTTGGCCTTTGGGGGAAGCATAGATGGGGCTATTTAGGCAGCAAAATAACCTGAGCAACAAAATAGTTAGATCAGGACACATATCCATTAAGGACATCATAAGTGGAGCCATTTTAGATATGAAAACAGACTATATGGCCACCAAACTTCTCCCCAGTCCCAAATATGAGGTAGAAATACCTCATAGAAAGGACTGGCAAGACCCAAGCAGACTGAAGCTTCCCCTGAGAGAGAGAGACCTGGTATACAGACGGTTCACAGACTAGGGAAGGGACAGGAGCAGGTGTGTATAGTGAAATGAGAAACACAAGAACTAGGAGAACATACCTCTGTATTTCAGGCAGAAATTCATGCTATCCTAGAATGTGTCAGAATTTACTAATATAGGACTGACACTCATAGGATAAACATACCAACTGACACCCAGGCAGCCCTTGCAGCTTTAAACAGCCGCAAGGTAACATCCAGACTGGTGAAAGAATGCCAGAAAAAACTAAATGAACAAGCAGACCACATTAAAGTAAGATTAGTGTGGGTGCCGGGACATAACGATATTAAGGAAATGAACAAGCTGATGAACTCGCGAGAAGAGGTTCAGCAACAGCATATATTGGACCAGAACCAGCTCTTGGGACAGCAAAGAAGGTAGTCCGAGGGCAAATACAAAAATGGCTACAGAGCCAACATAAACTGAATATCATTAGGAATAAGCTGAGAAATATTAGGTTATTTAACGGGTCATACCCCGATAAAAAATCACCTGCATAAAATAGGGTTATATAACGGGGACCTCAGCTGCAAACTTTGTGGCATGGAGACCGAGACCGTAACTCATATCTTATCTGACTGTGGGGCTCTGGATTCGAGGAGACATACAATCTTCGGAGAAGCCAATGTGCCACCCGAAGTATATGGCACACATCAAATGGACCTATATCGTCTACTCGAAGGTACGGGGATAAAAAAAAAACTGCGAAGGGATATGGTAGTTTTCTGAGAGGTCTTCCATGAAAGTCTTCGATCAAGCACCATACATTTTGGGTCATGTAGTGCCCTCTTCTTCGTGAAATTGATAGTTTGTGTTTTCTAAGCATTAACTGTCAGTCTCTACTGTCAGTCTCTCTTGTAAGCACCAATTTTCAACTATATTTAAGGTTGTTAGTATTCTTCTCGATATCACTCCCGCTACAATACTACATCAGCTATATGTCGTCTGCGTATCCAAGGCAATAAAAATCTGCTGTACGCAGATCTGTGAGGATGCCGTCAACTAAGGTTGCCCATAGTACGAAATTGTGATAGCACTTCTCGTTGTATACAACCTCCACCTGTCCTTGCCTTAATCGTGTCTTGCCCCAGAGTGAAGATTATTATCCTAGCCTCCAGAGTTGCCTTCATCAATTGGCGGTGGAAAGAAGGCACATATAAATGCTGCTTAAATATTATACTTCATCATTTTCGTTTGTTGCTAACTATGGTCTAATCAATGCCAAGAAAAACCACATATGAACAAATATCACGCGTGATTTATTCTAAGTTGGCTGCGTATTGGACGACTCACATCTGAATACGCCCCGTTCAACCCTATCCACTTGCCAATGTTCACGTAATTTTTGTTTCGAATAGGTTTTTTTTGAGAACGAGTCGAGTATAAAATTTCTAACGCGAAATAAAACCACCTGAATGTATTTGTGTGTCCCTACCAAACGCAATTTTATAAATAATACATAAGTACACACTTTTGTAAATGTCAGTTTTCTATTGATCCACTGCCTAATTTATTTCAGAGTATCGATTATTAACCGCAGGGGTGGAATCAAATATAAACAGCACGAAATAAAATGTTGTCTCTTGTATCATACGAATTACTTCGAAAATGTCTGGATGATTTATTGCCCGCTTTATACAGATTTGAAAGAAATGTTATGAGAATTCCTGGCTGAATTTTCGTGGTCAATTTCTAATCAATTTTCGGCAAAATTTACTTCAAAAAGAGTACAGAGAGGAGATTTTAAGACACTTCCAACGATCTCTGGTCGGAGATTGTATGATACTGACAATTATTAGAAGCATAGCAAAATGTATTGGGACAATATTTTCTTGATTACTGAAACTCTGCTTCTGTTCAGTCTAAGACGTGTTAATTTCATCTTTTTTTATACTAAAATCTTCTCTCAACTTGCTTTTTCCTTTTTTAATTGAAATACTCTGTCTCGGAAGTACAGATTACAGACTTCCTGCTGTTAAGCTTAGCAATTATTTTCATAACAAAGGGTTTGGGTGATGGCCTGGTGAATAAAATTGGTTTTACATATGCTTTTACGGGGCTCACAATTATTTTTAGTTTCGTTTTCCAAGAATGGGTTGAAATAATGCACTTGTTAACTAATTATGTTTTATTTGTGAAAAAAATATTTGGTTATATTCCTGCAAATTTTTTTTCTACCCGAAAATTTATTAACTTATCTTATCTTATCTTGGGGTAGTATCTAGAAGAATATAAATCGCTGCAACAAAACAAAATTATATACAATATGGTATTTTTAGTAAGCGTCAACGGAAAATGAATTTCACTGCTTACCTCTGGTGGAATGTTTCTATGAAGACATTTCTGCATATCCCATATTTTTTCATGAGCATGTACCAAACCTAAAATTTTAATAACTGTTAAAACAATTTGAGCTTTCAAATGCTGAACTATAATTTTATACTTTCTGGAAAGCGTACTCATTTGAGCTATCTGAAGATTCTACATATATAAATACTCCAAAATGTCTCAATCTTATAATAAGTCACTAATAGCAGGCGCTTAATAGGCACCCTAATAATTCAAGCTGATTTCTCCCTAGTCGTTTACCCCGTCGTCTGACTGACGTACACTGTCTGTTTTCGCTCCTCGCCTAACCCATCGATTATGAAGGCATTCGTTATGTCATCGGTAATTTTTGGTTCAGCGCGTTTTATTCAAATTCTATCTTCAAGCAGCAGAAAAATAGTATAATTTGTAGGACGAGCACATACTATAATAACTTTGCAATAAACTGTAATAAAACAAACCAGTGATTATACAGCAATACTCAGGACTCAAATTACCAATGACCTTTTTAAGGTGGGGAACCAAATTTCATAGTATTAACAGGCGCCTTGAGTAAACATCTGATCTATTGAGAATCAAATCACCAATACCCACCTATTTGGTCATTACGAAGATTACCTGAATATTTTATTATTCATCTCAACGGCTTCTGAGAGATTTAATTCGAAGAATCCAGGTTTTACATGTGAAATTTCAAAATTTGTTCGAATCAGATTTTTTGTTGTCATAGCTACATTTGAGTTCTGATTTTCCACCTGAATTTAGGATACCTATTAACGTTTTCTTTCATGCTGTTTATAGAAACTATTTTCGTTTACAAGTTTCGAGTTGACTTTTTTTAAATAGATAACCAGCCAAAAATGGTGCTGTGATTGTAATTCAATTATAAGTTAATGTATTAATGTTTTCTTTCATGTTTAGTTTCTATTCAGTTTGATAGAAGCTACTTTTGTTCATTATCAGTTCCAAATAACCAGTCAAAAATGGTGCTGTCATTAATGATATTATTTCTGTACATATTTTGTTTTTGAAGTTGATTGGCTTATTCATAGGATTAATTTTTTTGAATACAATCAATAAAAGTCTCATTATTATTTTGATACTTTTATTTGAGAGGAAAACCACTTAATTTGTTGATGTTATTGGAACCAAATAATATGAGAAAACATAGGTTAATGAAAATGTAAAATCCAAGAAGCCTCGAAAATTCTCGAGACCTGAAAAATTGAAGAGCTCGAGAAATCATGAACCCTAGTTCTGAAGTTCTTGTGTCAAATTTTCTTGAAGTCTCACTGATATAAATTCTGTCACAGTTGTCACTACCACATTTATATAGTGTGGAAACCACATATGGAATAAAATTCTTTGTCATTATCTTGGAAAACTATAAAAAATGCCGAGACACGTCAACTTTTTTATTGAGTCTTGCGTTATGTGAACATAAATGTAAATGTACAGGGTGATTTATGCAAGTATGCCATAGTCGGTGTTTGTTTTTTTAATGAAACACGCTGTATATTTGCATATTTTTGAAATCCACTCAATGAACCGGTTCCAACAAACTGAATAATGTATGGTCAATTATGAAGTATACAGGGTGAAATTTTTATTTTTACAGTCATTAAACACATACATAAAATACCTGATGTATTTGATTTTGATACATTAAAATAAATGCTCAAAATGTTCTCCACCTAGTTGTTGGCAATAGCACAGTCTCCTTTAAAACTCCTCCTTAACTTTGTTTGAAGTTTGAGGTGAAATATTCCGTATTTCTGTAGTTATCCTGTCTTTGAGGTCTACAATGCTAATTGGTTGTGTTGCATATACTTCGTTCTTGAGATAACCCCACAGAAAAAAATCTAACGGCGAAAGGTCTGGCGATCTAGCTGGCCACTTAATGGAACCTCTTTGTCCAATCCATTTATTGGGGAAGATTTCATCTAGATAAGGTCTTACCATTAAAGCATAATGGGATGTTGCCCCGTCTTGCTGGAACCAAACATTTTCATTCGGTAAGCTAGGATCTATTGCGTTGGGATATATTTGCCAACGCAGGAATAACTTCATTTCTAGGCATATTCCAATATCTTTTAGCTGTCAAATTTCCATCTATGAATTATAGGACCAATAATGGGGTCGCCTATGATACCGGCCCAAACGTTTACCTTTTGAGGGTACTGATGTGTCTCACGCATCCAATTGGGATTCTCTGCTGACCAATATCTACGGTTCTGTCGGTTTACCTCTTCATCGAATGTGAATGTTGATTTGTCAAAAAAAAAGAATGGTACCAAGAGCTATCTCATTTCTGTTCAGGTCAGGATGAAGTTTTTCTTTATGAAGACATCTTAGAACAGTTGTATGACTAACATTATTTTCACGGGCATTTGGACGTGTACTTGAAGTTGGATTCTCTTCGACACTCAACAAAATATCCACTTTCACATCATCTTCAACGAAGAGTGGTTTTCTTTCCAATGGTTTGACATGTCCAAGTTCTCTGAATTGTGCATGAATTTTAGACACAGAATTTTGTGAAATATTAGGCAATTCTCGGGATACCTGTGAATAAGTTTGTCACTTCAACTTGACTTCTGCAGTTATCCCCGTACCCGATCATCATTAAAATCTCAATTCGGTGAGTCTCAGTTAAATATTTCATTGTTATGTCGACAAGGAAAGAGTGTTTGACAAAAATTTTACTTTTTCAGTATAAACTGTCAACACATCAACAACTGACAGAATAGAAAACAATCCACATTATTTACCGATTTAAAACAATTCACATTATTTACCGATTTTGTCTAAGTATTGGCGTTTTCAGGCAATTTTTAGGTATTTATGATAAAATTCATGGGCGTAGCAGGTTTTGTTCAACATACAAATACGTCTAATAATTAGTTAGCTTAGATTTTTGATAAATCTATATTTAGCTAATTTAAAGAAGTACCAATATTTCAATTGTAATGAATTATTAATTTTAAAATTTCACCCTATATAATTCAGAATTGCCCATACATTATTCAGTTTGCTGGAATCAGTTCATTAAGAGGATTTCAAAAATATGCAAATATACAGGGTGTTTCATTTAAAAAAAACAACACTGACTATGGCATACTTGCGCTAATCACCCTGTACATTTACATTCATGTTCACATAAAGCACAACTTAATTTAAAAGTTGACGTGTCTCGGCATTTTTCATTATTTTCTTGAATAATGACATAAAGAATTTCATTCCATAAGTGAGAATGAGAAATCGCCTTAAAATATTTGTAATCTATACAATTATTTCAGATGATTATCTCATTTATTCTTAGTGACTGTCATCGTGTCTTTTTTATTGTGATGTTGATTTGGCGATGTTTCTGATGGTGTTTCGTTACGGAACGTTATTTTTATTTCACATATACACTATTTTCAATACATCTCACGAAAAATAAGGTCAGGAGAAAACATAACGAGATCACTCACCAGATTTAATAGCATCTTCGTTACACTTAATATATGTGTCAGTATCTTGAGTTAGATTCATGATAGTTAAATATGTCACCAATTTCGGTTTTATCAACCTGTAATTCTCATCAAGCTGGAATAAAGAAAAAGATGCAAGTTATTTTGTAGATTTGGAATCTCACTCAATGAAATACTCACTTCTCTAGCCGCTACCCATAAACAAAGAGTATAATACTGGAACAAAATTTCATTATAAATAATAAAGTATGGAACAAGAGGTGAAACACTATTTTTTTTTTGAAATCTTATGTTTTAATTCCTCTAGTCAGTTTGTAAGTTCACAAATAATATCATAGTTTGGCCAAGTTTATTTTTATAGTTTTGTCTGAAAAAGTGGAGGTGCTACAAGGAACTTAATCAGGGCCAGTATATTCAAATTTTTATTCATATATTTATTAATCAATGTACACAATGAACACACTGTGCGACAGAGCGCAGGATGGGCTTAAATCAATTGAAAAATGGTGTAAGGAACACTCACTGTCGATCAATCCCAGAAAGACTGAGATGGTCCTTTTCACCAGGAAAAGAAGTTTATCGGGTTTGGAACCTCCCGAAATCTTCAAAAGCAAACTAAACTTTTCGGAAGAGGTGAAATACCTTGGTATTACCCTCGACAGGAAACTAACATGGAACTCTCATCTACACAACAGAGCAAAAAGAGCATATGTGGCTTATGAGCAGTGTCGGAGGACAGTGGGACGCACATGGGGTCTGTCACCCCGTGTGGTCACCTGGATCTACACTGCAATAATAAGACCCATGTTAACGTATGGAGCAATTGCATGGGGACCGAAAGTTCTACAAGCAACGGCCATCCAAAAATTATATCAAATACAGCGAATGGCTTGTCTGAACATCACAGGAGCCATGAGAACAACACCAACCGCAGCAATGGAACTAATTACTGGTCTGACCCCTCTGGACCTGCACGTCAAGGAGGTTGCGTTAATGGCCATGGTACGATTGCGCACGGCTGGTGTAAACCCCGAAGTAGGAGTGGGACAATTGAGGTTGAGCCTATGGCAGGAAGCGCTCACTGCGCTACCTCTGCTGCAGGCAGCCAACGATGCAATTGAACCCAGGTTTCTGTTTAACAAACCCTACAAAATTCAAATAAAACAGAACACATAACCAGACGCTGCAAATGCAATACGCATTTATACAGATGGTTCAAAAATGAAAGAAGGCTCAGGATGTGGAGTTTACTCGAGAGCACTGAGCTTCAAGATTAAGTGGGGAATGGGAAACAATACCAGCGTGGTTCAAACAGAGCTGGCTGGTATCTCAATTGCCACAAAAGAACTAACCAGAAGAGGAGTTTCTGGAGAAAACATAACAATCTGCACTGATAGTAGACAAGCCCTATTAGCCTTGAACAGACAACGTGTTATATCGAGGCTAGTACTAGAGTGCCACCAAGATTTAGCTGACGCCTCGGCAGATAACAATATTATCCTGAGGTGGGTTAAAGGGCACGACAGGAGTAAAGGAAATCGCATTGCTGATTCTTTAGCCAGGGAAGCCGCTGGACTGAAAATTCTAGGACCCAGTGACCCCTACGGCCTAACGACTTCGACAATTGCGGAACTAGCCAAACGTTACACCCATGCTCAATCCCTTAAGAGATGGGATAGAATCAAAGGATGCAGTCTTGCCAGGATCACCGTGGGCGACCCTGGAAAGCTGGCGCCGAAGAAATATTTGGCGATGACCAGGAAAAACCTACGTTTAACAGTAGGATTTTTGACTGGTCACTGTCAACTAAGGAAACACCTCCATACTATGGGGTTAGTGGACACACCTCTATGCAGGATGTGTGAACAGGAAGATGAAACTGTCAGGCATGTCTTATGCGAGTGTCCGGAGTTATCGTCAATGAGAGAGTGTGTGTTCGGTGAGTCTTGGCCTACACCTGCCGATATAAAGGAGATGTCTCCTAGTGACCTGACCACCTTCCTGAGAAGGACAGGATGGACAATGGCCTAGGAGGACAACTCCTCGGGAGGATGTACAATGGGTCACATGTGGCCTAAGTGCTGTGAGCCTACACACTCACCATCCTCACTCTACAGATTCAGATAATCAATGTACAGTCTCGTGATTATGACTTAGTGGTACTTATCTCAGTTTTAATTATGTAATTAAATGTAATAACCGTCTTTGCGAGGTTTGTATTTGTGGAAGTTTCGTGATAATGAGTAGGCTTTTTACTTTGTCCACTGCTGACTATTGGAAAAACAGTGCTGAAGCATTATGAAAAAATGTGCAAACATTCCTTCAGTGGAAAAATATACTTTCCACAAAGTAATGCGTGAACGAAAAATAATTTCAGGTTTCAAGTGAACCTGAAGAAAAGCAAGGATGAAAAGTAAAGAAACCCGAAGTACCTTCATCATACAAACTATTGAAATTAATGGAAACTGATATACGGAAGACAAAACAAAATATATAAGAGTGTGGAAAGAAGAACAGAATGATGATACTTACTCAAGAAATTGAAAATTACAAGTTGGGAGTTGTATCAAGCTTCAATTAACTAGGAACATCTTTGGGGCAAACTAGTGAAGGAAAGATATAAAAAGTATTGAGAGGAAACGAAATCCTTGACATAAATAAGAAACTATTGAAATCTAAATCAATCAGCAAGAAAACTGAGATATAAATATATAGGTATATGACTTTGATTTGACCAGTCATTACTCACTCATTCGAAGCAACTATGGATATAAAAGATATGAAAATACTGGGAAGGAAAATATTGAAAGCAATACTTGTACCAGACTTAACAAAGCATGGAAAAAGGAGATTGAAGAGGAATGTAAGAATAGTGAAGGGGGAAACAAACAAAATCATCAAAGAGAATAACAGCATGGGTTTCTTTAAACTCGAGAACAGGAAAAAGGCCACGAAGCATATATGGTGGTATCATGTAAAGGGAAATATAAAAGTATTTGACATCAGAGACTGTGAAAGAATGGAATGAAATCCAATACTTTATGTACCTATTGAAATAAACTATATTATTGTGTAGTTATCTTACCTGAAGGGAGGTTTCATTATCCGGTAGCTGTCCAACCTTAACCCCATCTATAAGTTCTTGTGAAACATTTGTTGCAACTTTACATAAGCGATGGGAAAATGTTACAACGTCTCCAAAGACTTCACCAAAGTGCTGAAACATATCGAACCAGAATAATGTGAATTTTTTTGTTTATCCTGGAAATAGGAAAATTACATAGATGGCATTGTTTTGTTCCCGTTCTGTTACATTGAGCAGTTTCTTGAGAAAAATGTGTGTGGACAAAAAAATAGTTTTTGTTTTGACTGTTAGTTAAAAAAATTATTGGCCCAAGAATAGTTCTCCAGTAGGAAGAGGCTTTGAAGTATATTATCAGTATGTTGATTATTTTCTACTCGACCATAGACCAATATATCGCCCAAAATCACAAATCAATCAATAACTGTTCCCATTCCATTTAAACGAACCCAGAGCACTCAGTTCAAAATATGTTTTTATACAGTGTGGAAACCACTTATGGAATAAAATTCTTAATGTCACTATTTTGGATAATTATAAAAAATGCCGAGACACATCAACTTTTGAATTGAAAACACATACATAAAATACCTAATGTACTTGATTTTGATACATTAAAATAAATGCTCAAAATGTTCTCTACCTAGTTGTTGCCACAGTCTCCTATGGAACTCCTCCTCAACTTTGTTTGAAGTTTGAGGTGAAATATTCCGTATTTCTGTAGTTATCCTGTCTTTGAGGTCTACAATGCTAGTTGGTCGTGCTGCATATACTTTGTTCTTGAGATAGAAAAAATCTAACGGCGTAAGGTCTGGCGATCTAGCTGGCCACTCAAAAGTACCTCTTCGTCCAATCTATTTATTGTAGAAGATTTCATCTAAATAAGTTCTTACCATTGAAGCATAATGGGGTGTTGCCCCGTCTTGCTGGAACCAAACATTTTCATTCGGTAAGCTAGGATCTATTGCCTTGGGATATAAGTTTGCCAACGAAGGAATAACTTCATTTCTAAGCATATTTAAATATTTTTCAGCTGTCAAATTTTCATCTATAAATGAAGGACCAATAATATGGTCGCCTATGATACCGGCCCAAACGTTCACCTTTTGAGGGTAATGAGTATGTGCCTCACGCATCCAATTAGGATTCTCCGCTGACCAATATCTACAGTTCTGTCGGTTTACCTCTCCATTCAATATGAATGTTGATTCGTCAGAAAAAAGAATGGTACCAAGAGCTTTCTCATTTCTGATCAACTTATTCATCAATCTTTCGCAGAAATCCATTCTACAATCTGGATCGTCTTCTGTTAACTCCTGCACAAAAGTTAATTTGTAGGGATGGAGTTTTTCTTCATGAAGACATCTTAGAACAGTTGTATGACTAACATTATTTTCACGGGCAATTTGACGTGTAATTGAAGTTGGATTCTCTTCGACACTTAACAAGATATCCACTTTCACATCATCTTCAGCGAAGTGTGGTTTTCTTTTCAATGGTTTGACATGTCCAAGTTATCTGAATTGTGCATGAATTTAAGACACAGTACTTTGTGGAATATTAGGTAATTCGGGATACTTGTGATTAAATAAGTTTGTCACTTCAACTTGACTTCTGCAGTTATCCCCGTACCCGATTATCATTAAAATCTCAATTCGGTGAGTCTCAGTTAAATATTTCATTGTTAGGTCGACAAGAAAAAAGTGTTTGACAAAGATTTTACTTTTTCAGTATAAACTATCAACACATCAACAACTGACAGAATAGAAAACAATCCACATTATTTACTGATTTAAAACAATCCACATTATTCACCGATTTTGTCCAATTATTGGCGTTTTCAGGCAATTTTTATGTATTTATGATAAAATTCATGGGCGTAGCAGGTTTTGTTTAATATACAAATACGTCTAATAATTAGTTAGTTTAGATTGTTGATGAATCGGTTCATCAAGAGGATTTAAAAAATATGCAAATATACAGGGTGTTTCTTTAAAAAAAACACCGACTGTGGCATACTTGCGTGAATAACCCTGTACATTTAAATTTTTGTTTACATAACGCACAACTCAATTCAAAAGTGTCTCGGCATTTTTTATAATTTTCTAAAATAATGACAAAGAATTTTATTCCATAAGTGGTTTCCACACTGTATATTAATTACCTTGGAGTCCAGCAATCCATATGTAAAGATTGTTAGTGAAACCAAAATGGAGACTACGAATAACAATTTCATATTGATACACTTATCTAGAACAAAAAAATATTAATGTTCGGAGCTCATTTCTTCCTTGCTTCTTAGAAAACTATAGGACATGCTACAGAATGAAATGAACAAAAACTCACTTTAATAATAGGTACACAATCAATAAATACCAAATTTTGGTATCTTTATCTTATTTATACTTTCTTGCTGTTCTTAATGACCTACTGATTACAAGTGACATAAAAACATATTTGACCTTTTGTATCACGTTGACAATAATGTTCAGCTCTACACAGTGTTTTAGCAGCGGGTGTCAATTTGAATACCGAGTAGGTAAAGTCTAACATTCCTGGACGGATGGATGAATGGATGGATGGATTGTTGAAAAACAAGCAAAATCCTTTTTTATAATTTTTCTAGGAAAAATGATGCATTTTTCGTAGAAAACTCATAGAATCATTTTCAAAGAGCATAATTAGACCTTTCTTAAAAAAAAAGTAGCATCAAAATTGAGTGAATTATGACAAAAATAATGTCAGTACTGAATTTTTTATAGAAAAAAATCGGTGAAAACAACCCCTTAACTACCTCCCTAATTAAAATTGATCTTTACCCTTATGTAATTCTCTTTGTACATGTATGGTTAAAATGTCCAAAAAGTTTCACCAATTTAAAATTCATAGTTTTCGAAAAATTATTGCTTAAAGTAAAAGGTTTTTTGCATAATTTTGTATTTTTGACCCTTTCTTTCAAAATAACTCCGAAAATATTAGTGGTACAAGCAAAGTTAAAAACCGAAATTGTAGCTTTTTTTATAAAAAAAATTTTCCTGTAAGTATATTTTTTGTACAGTTGATATTTGATGAGATATAGCCGTTTAAATCGTCTATTTACGCACGAGCACCACCTTTTTTTTAGCCCTTTAAACTCACCCCAAAATCGAAAGGGTCTGAAGATATTTAACTTACAAATCCTTGCAGTTCTTAAAAAACCCTACAAAATCGTTTTTGAATAAACTTTTCATCATCAAAAATGAAGGAAATACGTTAAAAAACCAATCGATTTTTTTTTCGGAAAATTCCAATAGTATAGTATAGTACACTACTAATAACAGTTGATTTTCAAGGGTTTAAAAAGTATAAAATTGTATTTTGAAATGTAAAAAATTCATCATTTTCCTAATTCAAACCAATTTTCACCTATCTTAAGATTTATAATGCTATTTTCTAATTTTTGACATTTAGGGGTAGTTTTCACCCCTAAGAAACAATCAGGGTTCGTCGGCATGACATGATATATAATGCAGAGGGTGAGTTGAGCCTAATCCCAAATTTTTATGCAAATCAATCAGAGGCGAAATCATTTTTTAAGGATTCGTGATTTTTTTTACATTAAGCTGTAACAGGGGCTGCTTTTTAAGGGTTGAAATATGATGAAATTGTATTCCAAAGCTCAAAACAATCATTATTCAACTTATCCAAACCAAATCTCACCCATTTTCAGGTTTAAAATCTTATTTTATGATTTTTGACAAATACGGGTAGTTTTCACCCCTAAAAACCGTTTAGCGCCCTTCGGTTCAATATAGATTTTGAACCTTTGGCTATCACCTACCTCCTGTTAAAATTTCAAGTCAATCCATGCTGGACGAAAAAATTGCGAGGTTTTACCTTTTTTTAAGCTTCATTCCCTGTACCATACTTATGATAATAATAATTGATACTATTGGTAATTATCTCATAGTTTTCAAATCAAAATAATCCGAGAACGGTACACAGTATCGAGTTCTACCAGAAGTGAAATTGAATGATAGTCAAGTTGGAATTTTTATTAATAACTTTAGCCTATATTAATAATAATAACTTCAACCTCTATTAGAGTTGAATAAACTAATTCGTGGAATTTATCAGCTTCCAAAACATATTTCATCACAATGATGCCTGTAGTTTCAGCTTAATCGTAATAAATGTGTTTTTTTTTCCAACGTCTTTTATCTTGAATACGGATGGCGTTACAAACATTTTTCACTAAGCAAAATTCAATTATTTTCTAGTTTCCTACCTATCCCAGAGACCCTTCTTTAAAACACCCTGTATATCATTAAAAAAGTTTAATCAGAGAGTTGTTAATTAAATTATTATGGAGAAAATATTCTCAACATTGAAATTATCAGTTGTTTGTTACACAGTTAATAAATAATTTTTTACGATCGTGCAAAAAGCTGCTCAATTTCTGCACTAGTACAAAAAACACTTCTGCTGCTGCCAGTCTACCCACTGTCCTGTACGCCTGCACCAGCCTCAGGAGTATCCCTTTCTGCACCTGCAGGAGTGGTTCAGCCCTCGCATCCACCCCTGCTTTCTCATCCGACAGTTCCGCGCCATACAGCATACTCTGCTCTACTGTCCTACCAAAGACCTTTCTTTTCCACTCTCCCGGTCCTTTCACATAACCCAATAATCTTCCCAGCCATGCTGCCCTTACTTCTGCCTTCTGTGCAGCCTTGAACATATGAGTTTTGAAGGATGATTGGCTACCCAACCACACTCCTAGATATTTCACCGCTTCCTCCATCCGAATTTTCCTTCCCTTCACCATCACCTCCACTTCCCTTGCCTTGCTCCGCCTCTTCACCAGTAGCCCTACCGTCTTATCATCAGCCATTTCCAGTCCACACCGCTCTATCTTCTCCACAATCCTATTACTCATCCTCTCCGCCTTTCTTTCTATCTCCACCTCTAGCATTGCCGTACATCCCAGACAGACATCGTCAGCATACACCGTAATCTCACTTCACATGCTATCCAACAAACTTCATCAAGGCTTCATTTGTTCTCTATTCTGCTTGAAGATATTCTACTTGTAATTGCATATTTAACTGTGTGAATATTGTATATATATTCAATTTAAACATTGCTAATTATTGTATTATTGTATAGTTTCGCATTGTGTATAGTTTCAAAATTTAATTTGTAGTTCAAGAACCATTTTATGTGAACGTTCATCATCTCTTGCGGTTTCAATGTTAGTTTATTACAATTCCTGTTTGATTCATTAAAAATAAAAATGTTTTTAGAGGCAAGGTTTTTTCAATTATAATATTTTACCTCCACAGTTTCGTGACATTAGTCACTGGTCCTTCGAAGCTTATTCCATTGCAAATTTAGTATTTCAATAGTTGTAGTTGCTACCAAATGTAGAAAGAAGATACCATTTTAATTTTTTATTTTTCATAAAACCAGCGATCCTACCTTATATCCTTCTGCTTCAGTTTCAACAGAATGGGTTGAAATAATACACTTTTAAACTAATAATGTTTTATTTGGAGAAAAATATTTGGTAGAACTCCAGCAAATTTTGTTTCTACCCAAAAATGAAAATGAATGAACTATCATAAGCATACGAACTAAATATTGGGGTGGTAGGTTTTTAGAAGAATATGAATCGCTGCAACAAAACAGAATTATATACAATATCTCATTTTTTATAATCGAAGAAGAATGAATTTTACTGCTTACCTTTGATGGAATGTTTCTTTGAAGACATTTCTGCATTTCCCAAATTTTTTCATGAGGTTGTACCAAATCTAAAATTTTTCAATACTGTTAAAACAATTTGAACTTTCAAATGGTCAACTATAATTTCATACTGACGAGTGTACTTATTAGAGCCATCTGAAGATTTTACCTATATAAATAGTCCAAAATGTCTAAATCTCATAATAAGTCAATAATAGAAGCTTAATAGGCACCCTAATCAAACAATCTGATTTTCCCTAGACGTTTACCCCGTCAGCTGACTGACATGTACACTGTCTGTTTCCGCTCCTCACCTAACCCATAGATGATGAAGGCACTCGTTATGTCATCAGTAATTTTTGTTTGAGCGCGACTTTCAAACTAACGGCATTTTCATTCAAATAATTTTATCTTGTTTGGTAATTTCAAGCAGCAAGGAAATGTTAAAGACAATCTTCTGGCTATACAAAATTATGTTGCCCAAGTTTTAGTTGAACTACTCTTCCTGGATCCTTAAATTTCAACACCTCAGTTTGCTAGAAGACGCAATAATTGTCAACTTAATAGCTATTAGTGGAAAAAAGTTCGTGATCTTTTTGAGGTTGGGAACCAAATTTCATAGTTCGAAAAGGTATTTCAAATTAGTACCTGATCTATTGGGAACCACATAACATACCTATTTGGTTATTAAGAAGATCACCTGAATATTTTTTTATTCATCTCAATGGCTTCTAAAAGATTCAATTCAAAGAGGATCCAGGTTTTACATGTGAAATTTAAAAATTTGTTAGAATCAGATTTTTTGTTGTCTAAGATTTATTTGAAACAGTCTAAGCTATAGAAGTGAAAGTCTAATGGGATTACCTAGAATAAAAAACTGAGGTGTCAAACCCATCCACCTGAAGCGCTAGCTGCAATTGAGTTGTCGAAATAGGCAAGGCAGCTGAGGCCAAAAAACAGACTAAGGGAAGAAGAATTTCAGCGATCGCAGTGGATGGGTTCAGAACTATTCCATAGCGCTTTTTTTAATGGAAGTTTGTTTATTTGAATGACTAATGCCCGATTTCACTAACCATTTCCTAAAGTCTGGTTATACCTAAAATGAATTTAATTGCAATTTACATTTTACCACGCGCTAAGTAATACCTAAGAGTGATGATATTACGTATTTCCCATCACTTTTTGATCAATCCTGAAAGGATTGTAGGATTGCGAGTGAGGCACCTTTTTGACCCAATAACAATATATTGTGGTTCATAATGTCTGTTGCAAACTTTGTAGGATTTATTAATCTGTTTAGCGCTTCATTCCTCTAGTTTTGGATTGCGAATAAAGGCAAACCATTCATTCAACAACAAAGGGTCATGTTTGGGAAACCTATGTCGTTTTGATATAATGTCTGTACACCCAGGATGCCCCCAGGAACAATCTATAAAAAACAATGGTGTCAACAACTATATAACAGCTTTGATGAATTTCAAAATATTTTCTTCTTTTTGTGCAAAAGGCCTTAGCTGCCAGGCCTGTTTCGACAACTCAATTGCAACTAGCGCTTCAGGTGGACGGATTTGAAACCTCATTTTTGTATTCAAGGTCATCCTATAAACTTTCACTTCTATAGGTTAGACTGTTTTGTGACTAATGCCCGATATCACTAACCATAATAATACCTAAAACGGATTTAGGAATTCGTAAATGCAATTTACATTTCACCACGCGATAAGTAATACCTAAGAGTGATAATTTTACGTATTTCACTTTTTGATCAATCCTGAAAGGATTGTAGGAACAGCCTTGCGAGGGAGGCCCCTTTTTGTCCCAATAACAATATATTGCGGTTCAAAATGTCTGTTGCAAATTTTGTAGGATTCATAAATCTGTTCAACGCTTAATTCCTTCAGTTTTGGATTGCGAATAGAGGCAACCCATTCATTTAACAACAAAGGGTTATGTTTGGGAAACCCATGTCGTTTTGATGTAATGTCTGTACACCCAGGATGCACCCAGAAACACAACACTTCACACCAACCATTATGAAGTTATTATAATATTATCAATTATCACACTTACAGTACCTAATTAAAACACAAATAACAGCAGCAAATGGCAAAAGGAAACAATCTATAAAAAACAATGGTCACCAATGGTGACAACTATATGACAGCTATGATTAATTTTAAAATTTTTTCTTCTTTTCGTGCTAAATGCATTAGCTGCCAGGCCTGTTTCGACAACTCAATTGCAACTAGCGCTTCAGGTGGATGGGTTTGAAACCTCATTTTTGTATTCAAGGTCATCTTATAAACTTTTACTTCTAGATTAGACTGTTTTGAAATTCTTGTTTCGAATTTTCTAAAATAAATTTTGTCATAGTTGTCACTACCACATTTATATACTCCTGATTTGTCACATACAGACATTACAATTCATAACAGTTTGGCCCATCTATTTGGTTACGAATTAATAGATTTTCATAGTATGGTACACTTACTTCTGTGTACTATTGATGAAAACGGGGAACTATATATGTAGAAATTGAAAATCCCCTTAGAATATTTGTAATCTATCAACTATTAGAGATATTTTTCTCAGTTTTACTTAGTGACTGATGTCTTGTGGTGTTGATTTGTCAATGTTTTTGATGCTGTTTCGTTACAAAACATTATTTTGGGTTCATAAATACACTATCTGGCCTGTTGGCTCTGCCAGTGCCAAAAACTTAGAGAAAAAAAAATAAATCCACTATTTTCAATACAGCTTACGAAAAATAAGATCAGGAGAACACATTGGGATCACTCACCAGATTTAATAGCATCGTCGTTACACTTGATATATGTGTTAGTATCTTGAGTTAGATTCATATCAGTTAAATATGTTACTAATTCAGATTTTATCAACCTGTAATTGTCATCCAGCTGGAATGAAGAAAAAGAGGCAAATTATTCTGTATATTTGGAATCCATGAAATACTCACTTCGTTGGCCGCTATCCATAAACAAAGAGTATAAAACTAAAACAAAATTTCATTATGAATATTCAGTTTTGGAAAAGTAAGAACACCATTTGTTGAACTATCATGTTTAGATTCCTCTTGTTAATTTACAAAAAATGTTATGTCTCTGCCAAGTTTATTTTTATAGTTTTGCATGAAAAAGAATCAAGACAGAGGTGCTACATGGAACTGAATCAGGGCCAGTATATATAAACTGCTATTCATATATATCAATCAATGCACAGTCTCGTCATTATAACTTACAGATACTTATATTAGTGGTAATTAGTGTTTTTCGTTCTGTAATAACTATCTTTGGGGATTGTATTTGTGAAAGTTTCGTGAAAATTTGCGAGCGTTGTACTAAACGCCTTTTTCTAGTGCTCGTTAATGGCAAAATAGTGTTGAAGCATTATAGAAAAATGTGCAAACATTACTTTCCACAAAGTAATACGTGAACGAAAAATATATCAGGTCTTGAGCGAACCTAACGAAAAACCAGGACGAAAAGTGATGAGAACCAAATAGTTTATGAACAACGCAATTAGATTTAAATTGAAAAATTAAGTACCTTCATCATATAAATTATTGAAATCAATTAAAATTGGAAGGAAAATTATTGAGAACAATATTTGAACCAGACATGGAGGAAGAAGATTAATAAGAAGCATACCTAGAATCAGAAAAGGAGAAAATAATGTCCGATATATGAGAGCAAGGAGACTGGAATGGATGGGACACATTATGAGGAGAGCACCAACAAGAATATTAAAAAGAAAAACAGCATGGGTTCTATTAAAGACGAGAACAAGAAGAAGGGCATGAAGCAGATGGTGGAATCAAGTAAAGATGTTAGGGCATTGAACATCAGAGAATGGGAACAGAATGCAGAGACAAAAGAAAGTGGAAGACTATAACAAAAAAGGCCAGCACTGATAAAAGGGGAGTAGCCAATCCTGAATACAACTATCTAACATACCATGAGCACCTGTACGTGAACTCCGTAACAGAATAGGAAGGAAATTTCTCTCTATGCTAGGAACACAAAACAGTCTAAAAGTTGGACTGTTTTGTGGGTTATACTGTTTTGTGTTCCTAATATAGAAAAAAATTTCCTTTTTATTCTGTTACAAAGTTCACGTGCTGGTAGTTAGGGGATTATTGCATTCCAATACTTCATGTACTTGTTGATATGAACTAAAGTTTTGTATAGTTAACTTACCTGAATGGAAGTTTCATTATCCGGTAGCTGTCCATTCTTAACCCCATCTATAAGCTGTTGTGAAACATTTGTTGCAGCTTTACATAAGCGATGGGAATATGTTACAACGTCTCCAAAGACTTTACCAAAGTGCTGAAACATATTGAACAAGAATAATTTTATACTTTTTGTGTATCATGAAAATGGAGAAGATACAAGGATGAAATTGGTTTGTTCCTGTTCTGTTACATTGAACAATATCTTGGAAAAATTTATGTAAACAGAATAATTTTTTTTTTTCGGACAGTTAGATAAAAAAGAATCATTGGCCTTGAAATATTTCTCCAGTACAAGGAGGCTTTAAAACATTATATTTTCAGTGCGTTGATTTTTTTCTATACTTCAGGACAATGGTTTGGGGCAGCCTAAAATCACAAATCAATCAATAAATATCCCATTTAATTTGAACGAACCCATGGCATTCAGTTTAAAATAATGTTTTTATATTTAAAAGTCTTTTACCTTGGAGTCCAACAATCCATATGAAAAGATAGTCAGTGAAACCAAAATGGTGGCTACGAAAAACAGTTTCATATTGATATATCTGGAAAAAAAAACCACTTCTTTGAGAAACGATCTTCATTTGCAGCCCGTGGTATGGAAAATTTATCAGGAGTAACTTTATGATAGTGATAAATGAAAGCGTTTCGTTAAACGTCTTTGAAGCCTGTATATGCATTACAGGAGCAATAAGAACATGCCCAATGATGGTAATGGAAGTGATTCTAATTTTCTTCCTTGCTTTCTGGGAAAACTTGGGACATGCCATGAAATTAATTAAAAAAACTCACTCCCATAATACACAATCAATAAATACCAAATAAATCAAGACTCAACTGCATCTACTACAAAACAACAACTTGGATGTCAGATTCTTATGGGTGCCCTCTCATCAAGGAATACAAGGAAACGAAGATGCTGACAAACATGCAAAAGACGCTACAGTATGCAGAGATGTACATATAGTGAACAGTGCGGTTTACAGTGACGTGAAAACCTACATCAAAATGAAAATTAATTCTCGGTGGCAATCGGAGTGGCAAGGATCACTCCAAAAATTAAGACAAATAAAGGAAAGTGTCAAACAGTGGCCGCGAATGTGCAGTAACCGCTTAAAACAGGTGGTAATAACTAGACTAAGAATAGGTCACACTAAACTTACGCATGAATATTCAATACGTAAAACTGATAAACCTATGTGTATTATTTGTAGCCGTGAACTAAATGTAAAACATAATATACTCTTAGAATGTACATTATACACATCGCAAAGACAACAATGTAATTTTCCAAATGACATGAATACCTTGCTAGGAAAGGACTGCGATGTGGATAATATTTATAAATATCTGTCAAATACCTCTCTACTCTATAAGCTGTGATTATATTATTAAAGCCATCGCTAATAACCAGAAAGAAATTAGATATGATAAAAAAATAAATTCTCAGCCTTGATTTTTATTCCTAAAGTATGTACAAAAAGTACGAGGAGTAATAAACCCTAATTAAGTATGCAAAACCTTTACAGGAAGCACCATGAAATTTTTGATAAATCTCTTACTTTAAATTACATTTCTTCCGTAAATCTAAAAACCAGGTAGATCGACCCCGTATTTGTTTCAGTTGTAGCAAAGTTTAGGGTTTCTTCATTGTTAAAGGATTAGCAGATAAGCAATAACGCAATGTAGTGGTGTGTATTTTGGGAAAAAAATACGTTTTAAATTATAATGTTTTCATCTTGCCAAGATTTGGAAACTGTATATCCAGCATTTATCCATATTTCGTCTAAGTAGGAGATTTTCAAATTTTGCTCTCTGGCATTTCGAATGCTTCTTAAATAGTCTCTTCTCCAAAAAACTATTTCCGGTTTATCTATCAAGAGAGATTTTCTATTATATTTTGTATATCTGAAACCCACATCTTTCAAAAGTTTGCATAATGTCATTCTGGAGAATTTTGGATAGTCCGTATCTTCTTGCACTGATGTCATAATTTTGTCAAGTGTTGGAATTTCCTTTCGTAAGTAAAATCCATGGACTTTACGCTTCAGTCTTTGTTTTAATGACTCATCGATCTCAATTGGTTTTCGGCCTGAAAGAGTTTTAGGGGGTTGAAGAGTTCCATTCTTGCTTTCTTTTAGTAATCTATAAATTGTTGATTTAGCAACACACAACATAGCAGCCGATCTCAATTGGTTTTCGGCCTGAAGGAGTTTTAGGGGGTTGAAGAGTTCCATTCTTGCTTTCTTTCAGTAATCTATAAATTGTTGATTTAGCAACACACAACATAGCAGCCGTTAATTCCACAATATCATCAACACTTGCACTTGGATCCTTGTTTTTCAATGATATATAACAATTCAATATCAGAGTTTTTCCATTTAAAGATAATGGACCTGTTTTTGGTCGTTTAGATGGTCCTTGGCTTATCGACATTGTTTGGTACTTGCACAATTAACATTCAACAAATGTTTTAAATATATTCCAACTGCTTACAATATTATGAAAACCATACAACTTCATACAACTTTACTCAAAGAACTAATACTAAGTACTGATTTAATGTACCTACTTTCTTTTAAAATAATATTCCCGATAATGTTTCTAAGAAAACTTTACTCAAAGAACTAATACTAAGTATCTTACGGTATACCCTCTTAAAATATATTTTGGTACGTCTATGAAATCTACTTAAATGAATGATTTATTACTCCTTGTCCTTTTTATATAGACTTTACAAAATAACCACTATAATAACTATGAACTTAATTCAAGTATTAACAATAAACATAAGCGAATTCTTCATAGGTAACATTAAACAAGATAAATTATAAATTGCATTTCAATCAATTTCGCTTGAATACAAATTTTTCGTAGTATAATTACGAAAGAGTACTTGAGTTATACCATCTTTAGTTACAAACGAATTTGAACTCGTATAAGAAGAGGGCAAATTGATATGAGTTTCATTATTTGTATTATCAATTAAGTGTGTATAAAAACTCTTCGTCGCTCGACATTTCTTTTGAAAAGTGGAATGTATCTACCTTTCTGGGCTATCACAAAAGATTGAAACTGTCATAAGACACTTGCAAACTGTCAAACATTTCAAAGAAAATATTGAGTCTGCATTCTCGGTTATTTTAAAATCAAAATTCTGAATGTGAAAGATGATATTATAATTAATAATACAAAAATGATAATATTACACATTGATATACAAATAGGTTTAAACTTATTTGTATATCATGTGATATCTGTCATTTGTCACGATCTCATTTGCATTTCCGGTCACCGGTAAGGTTATTTCAGCCCATTTGCTACAGTGAACAGTTAGAATAATTTTTTAAAAATTATGTTTTTTTTCCTTTCCCTTTTGATAATGGTTATATTGACCTTTCATACAAGAATTTCAGTGGCTAATTTAGGACTGTTCAACAACTTCAATGTTAAAGTCAGACATTGTTGTAATCAAATTGCAATATCATTTTTCCTATAACAAGCCCTTTTGGACAGTTTAAATGTAAATTTAAAATTTATGTTCACTAAACCCCCCTTTTGGCATAGTCCATTAGGCCAACAGCTTTAATTACCTTCATTAAATTAGTTTTTTTTTAATTTCCAATGTTCTTCCCTTTTCTTTTCTTTTCTTTCCTCACCACTCAAGTAAAATTTGATATCATTTGATATAAATATGTATTGACATATTAAAAAATTTTTAACGTTTTTTGCAACAACCTATTGTTCTTTGGATTATTTGTTTCATACAGGTAACTGAAAATTTAATTTTATTTCAATTTGACTACCTACTAATATAATTTATATTATCAAACTTGTAATTTGGAATATTTTCATTAAATTTTTTAATTCGTATTCAAACAGTTTTTCAATTATAATTTTAACAAGTGTAATATTCTTATTTTTGTATTATTAATTATAATATCATCTTTCACATTCATTTTATATGTATAACTCTTGTTCAAGTAATTTTAACAGAATTTTGTAATATCTTCATGTATTAAGTGTACCATTTCTTTATATTGTAGCCTGATGATGGTAATATTGTACCGAAACTAGTTGCATCATGGTTTGGACTTTGAGTTTTATTGAACCATTGGTTTGGATTTCATACAACCACATTTGAGATCTGGATGGGCTCTTGATATTAAATTAATTGTATATTTTTTAAAGTGAGGTTTATTTTATAAATAAACTGCATGCGCTGAAAAGGCAGAAACTTTCTTACAATAATTGAATAAATACGCCTACCTATATTTTGTAAACACAATTCTGTAACTAATTCCATAATAGTGTACTAGCTGCTTATATATGTATAGTGAAGGGCTTTTCCATAATTATAAATAATTACAGTAGATATATTATACGGGGTGTTTTGGAAAAAAGTTACCCTGTCTCTTTTTGGTTTAAAATTGAATGATGTTTGAGTCTGAAATATTGAAATAAATTGGAAAAACTAAGTTCCATACCACTTGGTTCGATCCGTGTAACTATCGCTCTCTATGAGATTCAGATATTAAAACAAATTCATGGGATTAACATATTTCATCACAATAGTGCCAGTGGTTTCGACAAAATCGTGAGAAATGTGTTTTTTTCTTCAACGTCATTTATCTTGAATACGGATGGCATTACAAACATTTTTCACTAAGCAAACCCGAATTATTTTTCAGTTTTCCTATCATGAAGACCTTTTTTAAAACACCCTGTATATCATTATGGAAGTTTTATCCGAGGGTTGTTAATTAAATTAATATGGACAAAATATTTTCAAAACTGAAATTATCAGTTGTTTGTTATACAATCAATAACTTTAATTAGAATTATCAGTTGTTTGTTACACAGTTAATGACTTATTTTTAGGATCGTGCAAAAAGTTGTTTATTTTTTGCACTGGTATACGGAAAACACTTCGGATTATCAATCATCACCAGCACTGAAAATGGAACCCGAACTTTTCGGGAGGGAGATTGGAATCTTAACCATTGGGCACTGAACAAACTTCAAAACATATTTAGTTACTTTATTACTGAAAATGTTAATCAAATAACAAATAGTGGAAAAGTAACCATAGATATTATAAATACAAATTTCGCTGGAAAGGTAGCGATGGTATAACACAAAATTAAAAGATTTTTTCACTCATATTTTAACAAATATTTCAACTTTTTTATCTAGTTACCTATGATTAATAATTCTATTTGAACTGTCAATGTCAGATTAGTGAAAGCTGGCGTTAAGCATGGTTTCGTCAAAAATACAAACCTTCCTCATAAGCTAACTTTAAAATCGGGATGATGTCATGAACTACGTTTTCGCGCGATCGATCTTTTTTTTTATTTACAGCATCAGTTGTCTGGACGGTAGGCTCTGTTTACTGGTTTTTGAAGTCCAACACGTCGGTAATTGATTTACTCATCCCTCAGACGTCGGTAAGTAAATTACGTCTTAGCCCTACATACATTTAAGTGGTCCTAAGTAATATATTACTTCATTCATTACACAAAAGGAACAAACAATAAGATTTATTTTTTCCGTAGCGATTGCTGGATTTTTCTGGGATTATTGCTTCACATCCTATTTGCCACGCTTTTTCTACTTCAGTACCTATCACTCTCACTCATTTTATATTAGTAAATTAATCGAAAATTCAAGTTCAAAGTATAAACTTTGGAATATAATCTTAAGTTTTACAGTGAATGCATTTGTTTGTTGATAATTAATACCTTGGAAACACTTAGCAACTGCCCAACGATTATTAAATTATATAATTGGCAAGTCGGCAACCGCCTACTTTATACCAAAATGCAAATATATTTTAAACTAACTCTAAGAGCTCATTCATATCTTAAATGTGGTTTTTGGAAACAAAAGGGTTCAATAAAACTCGAAGTCCAAACCACAATATTTAATCTCGTCCATTAAAGGACAATTTAGTTGCTACTAGTTTCGGTAAATAATTACCATCATCAGGCTACAAAAAGAAAGAAATGGTACACTTAAAACAAAGATCTCATGAAATTATGTTAAATTTAGACAAAATCATTTATCAAGTAATGTAACATGATGTTCAAAATTGAGAACATAATATTATTACAAATTACATCTAAAACTTAAAAATGCATTAAAATTACGTTGCATTAAAAAGATACGAAAGCAAATTGCAATCAAAAAATTGATATACAAAACAATATTAATAAGATTATGAAGTGATAAAACAAAATTTTAGTTACCTTGATGAAACATTTACAACTGGAAAAGTGCTGAGTTATTGCCATTAAAAATTACTCATAGGTATAATACTACAACATGACATTGAAATAATAAGTAAACACTTATAAAATGTGGTAAGGAGAGAAAAAAAAATTGAAGTTATAAATGGAAAAATTTTTAAGTTTTAATTTTAAGAAACTGGCACTATGCCAAATGGGGGGAAATTCGGCTAAATTTAAATTTGCATTTGAACTGGCCGAATGGATCTTTTATGGAAAAATTCAGTGGGAAAAATGTGAAAAGTAAAATTCGAACATGGCGAGCTTTACACGTAAAATAAAGACGAATATTAGCCACTAAAATTCTGGACAATATGGTCACCATAACCATAATGATCATCTGAAATGTTGAGAACATAATGGATGCAAAATAAATTATCCATGAAGCAAATTATGCAAATTATTTAAAAAATATTTTCTCAACTATATAGCACTGAACTAACTGAAGAGCAGATGTACTATTGCAAAACCGGTGACCGGAAATATAAATGGATACATGACATTCAACAGACATTGCCTGATACAAACTTTAATATTGAAAATTGTTTTATTTCTAAGGTTCATTTGGCCAGTTTAAATGCAAATTTATTGAATTTATTGAGCCCTTTTGTTCTATATTTCAAACTGATCGAGAAGCATGAATGTCACTTTTCACTTTTCGTTCATTTCGAAGTAATTTGAGTTATTTTATTTGAAATTTATTTCAACACTATCGCGCAAGAAAATAGTATCAGCATCTCGAGCGTTAAGGGTTTTATCGGTCTCAAGCAAAATTGGAGGTGCCAAACAACCCTCACCGTTCTTAATACCTACTCAATATACTATAAAGTGACATTTGAGGGGAAAAGTGACTACTGCGGCTTCGAAAAAATCAGAGTGGTTAACGATCCGAAATATTGGATTTACAGATGATATGTGCAAGGCCTAGCCCCTATTTGTTAAACAAACCTTTTTTCAAAACCTACGCAAATCGACAAAATACTTGCGAATATTACACAAAATGTGTAAATTCCAATTCTTATAATCCTGGAATCTTCTTCCAACTTACTTTTGACCTTTTTACCAAACATTATTTTTCTTAAACGAATTACAGACTTCCTGTGATCTTCCTTCAGGTGATGGTCTGGTTCCAGTATGTGCCCAATTCAAGTGTGAGCCTATTTTATGTTTTCATAGAGTTTAGTTTCAACAGAATGGGTTGAAATAATACACTAATCATGTTTTAGTTTTTTTGAAAATATATTAATTTAGTGAAATTCTAGCTAACTTTGTCTCTAACCAAAAATGAATTATCTCAACTTAAATATACATTTTCCGTCTGAATTGATTGTTGGGGTAGTATTTAGTAGAATATAAATCGCTGCAAAAAGACAAAATTATATTATCATATAATTTTTTGTAATTGTCAACGAAAAATAAATTTCACTTCTTACCTCTGATGGAATGTTTCTTTGAATACATTTCTGCATTTCCCATATTTTTTCATGAGGATGTACCAAATCTAAAATATTCATATACTGTTAGAATAATTTTAATTTTCATATGGTCAACTATAATTTCCTACAGACTTCCTATAGAGTGTACAGGGTTATTGGTTATAATTTGACCACCCCTTTATTTCTCTTATGCATACAGATACAAAAAAAGTTTCAAATAAAAGTTGTGGAAGTAGAAACATACTTTGTAAACCAGTAGCGTTTTTGCATTAGGGGGTATAATATAAAAATACTTTTTTGAAATAGAACGCCCTGTATATTATGACATATTTGGATAGGGCCTTTTTTTCTCGTTACAAAAATATACACTTTCATAGGTCTAGCTCTTATACTTTCCCAAATAATGAACAGTAAACTCCCAAAGTATTTAAGTCAGTATTTAGCTAAAAAAAGTAGTTGGATATGCATGGCTCACTGCGCTTGTTGATATCTGTCAAAACTAAGTAACTTCTAAAGTGATAGACAGTAAATGTTTAGGAAATAGGCGACTGGATGTTCATCATTAACAAAGAACACAAAAAACAATACAGTGTTAATTACAAAATAGAAACCGATTTGATATTTTCATAAATTTCTAGCAAGCTAAAGTAATTGCTCGAAATGACCGCAGTTAGCTTACATACAAAGTTCATACCTTCTTGAATTTTCTATACATTTTAAAATTTCATTATAATTTCGATGGTTAGGAAGTTCAATTCCAGCTCCAATTTTCTTTCTAACTATTGCAATACTGTTACTGGTATCGAAACATCAAGTGCAGTAAGCTATGCATAGCTAACTATTTTTTCAGCTCAATACTAACTTAAATACTTTGGGATTTCAATGTCCATTATTTTGGAAAGTATAAAAGCTAGACCTATAAAAGTATATATTTTTGTTATAAGAAAATGTTTCCTTTGTATCTGTACACATGAGTGGAATAAAAGGGTGGTCAAATTATAACCAATAACCCTGTACTTATTTGAACTCTGAAGATATATCAAGACTCCAAGATGTCTCAATCCCATAATAAATCACTGAATAGGCGCTTGATAGCCTCACTAATCGTTCTAGCTGATTTTTTCCTAGTCCGACGCACACTGCCTGTCTTCACTCCTCACCTAGCCCATAGATTATGAACGCACTCCTTATGTCATCAGTCATCAGTCATTTTGGCTGAGCGCGAATATCAAACTAATGGTATTTTCAGTAGTAATACCCCCAGGGTCTTGATAATACCGAGATAATGTTGTCATAGAGAATGCTGAAAGCGTGTTGCTTGATAATAGCCCAAGGCCGCAGGCCGAGGACTATCATCTTTGAGCAACACGCTTGAAGGATTCTCTATGACAAAATTTTGAGTATTTATCAAGACCCGAGGAGTATTCGATAAGATAATTTTTTACTTTGTAGCTTTCAAAAAATTGATTGCCAATCTGATGTTTAATAATTTTTAATACAAACTTCATTAGTTTTAATCAAATAGTATTCATTTTTATTTAAAACTAAAGTTGTGAAAAGTACAATTGGTAAATTAATTGAATCGTTAGATGCAATACCTAATATTCGCGACATTTTTGATCCAGTTGTCAGTTTGACGTTTAATTAATGTTTAATAAAAAGTAAACACCAAACTGAAAACACCTCATGTAGGGTATTATCGCTGTCATACAGCGGTGATTTGATGAAATTTGACACATGACTTGAAATTAAGTAATTTGATTGGTTACTATATTCAATAAAAAATTATCATTCAAATAATTCTATCTTGATAGGTAATTTCAAGCAGCAAATATGTTAAAGACAATCTCCTGGGTATACAAAAATTTGTTGAACAAGTATTTGTTTAACTTCTTTCCCTGAATTCTCAATTTTCAAATTTTCACTGAAATTTTATACAGACTCTCTGAAAAGTACACTCATTTGAACTATCTGAAGACTTTTGCTTTATTAAAACCCCAAACATCTCCACGAAGCTCTATCTTGTTTTCAATGACTAATTTCAGTTTGTTTACTATTTTGATGTCGCCAGATTGATGTAATTGGAAAATAATTCAATAAAAGCCTTCAC